>CABEEJ010000101.1:70394-114736 GCA_901482245.1 Timema douglasi
TGCACTCAGACAATTAGGTTGTGAAACACCAAGAATACCCTGATTCCATCAGAACTGCCATTCTAATTAAATGCAAGCAATTTCTTTTAAAGTTTTGCCAAGCGATGACTCATCAACACAGCCGCTTAAGGACAAACCCTGAAGGTGGCGGGCGTTGATCTCCGTGACAAGTGTTTCTCACAAGGACAAACCCTGAAGGTGGCGGGCGTTGATCTCCGTGACAAGTGTTTCTCACAAGGACAAACCCTGAAGGTGGCGGGCGTTGATCTCCGGGACAAGTGTTTCTCACAAGGACAGCTGTAGGTGGCGGGCATTTATCTCCGGGACAAGTGTTTCTCACAAGGACAAACCCTGAAGGTGGCGGGCGTTGATCTCCGTGACAAGTGTTTCTCACAAGGACAGCTGTACGTGGTGTGTCACCGTGATGGTTCTATCAGGAACCTTTAACTTTTTGCTACTGGTGATAAAACCACTAACGTCGTTAAAGAAGCCTTGCCTTAAATTTTGTTACTTTGTTTTATTCAATTAATATACATGAGGTAAACTGGTGGTCTAGGGGTAAGGTGTCAGAATTCTGTGCTGGGGCCCGGGGTTCAATCCTCGGTACCGGCACAGATTTATCTGATTGCCAAACCCTTCCTTCACCTCTGACAAGACGTGTATTAATCACAACTTGTGAATGTGGGGAATGCCAGACCTCCACCGTGGTTCGGATCCCTCGTTAAACTGTAGGTTCTCCATTTCATCTCCCAATCACCCTACCATTAAACATTAGCGTAAGTGCGTATAAACCGAACGGGTAGTAAGATGTGGTGATAATAATAATAATAATAATAATAATAATAATAATAATAAATAGGTACACATATTCTGTTTGTATAATCTTAAAACCGAAATAACTACGCTACATTGAATCTTTTGATTTTGAAGAAATATATTTTATCAACTTCAAAGTTTTCATCATGTTGCGTAATTTTTTTTTTCTCTTTGCGGGAAATTAAATCTCTGAGATTAAAAACTTAACTGATTTAATAAACATGTTTTAAAAACTGACATTAACGCGAGTGAAATTGCAGGTAAAAGCTAGTTATGAATGCAGCCACAATTAAGGTGAAGGTAACTAGGCTACAGACTTAAGTCCACCTAAAATCTACCTGCCGCGTGCAGCCTATCCCTGTTCAATGTTAAGCTTGATTCACAATACAAAACTCATGAGTAGAGACGTGTGTAATGCTTTCGATACACTTTATCGTACCTTTTAGTTGTTGGATTGCTCTATCGTGCTCTGTTTAATATCATCACTTTGAAAATAACTTTGTTTCTTTTGAGTTTCGAAATTAATTATTATTTATCAACTCATATTTGTGGTTAGTACTTTAGTTTACAAAATAACCCTTTTTTTGTATTTGTTTTTTATTATATATATATATTTACCATTGTACATTTTGTACTTTCTTCTGAGCTTCATTAAGTGGTTGTCAGGACTCTACAGGAAGGAACAAGTATCTAGGTTAAAAATGATTCAAAATTTCATTCAAAATAAAAGAACAAATCTAGCCAATCAGAAATGCTGGTCTCAATTTTCCCTAGCGGAGAATAATTCAACTATTAAGTGGGTAAAGTAATTTTATGTTGAATATTGTGTGTGATTCGTGTCCTACGGCCAGAAGATTAGTTGACACCAATGGAGTAAGGTTGAAGAAGATGGATTATAGAGGAAATGTACTCGCATTTGGGCGTGGAAAAGTAATCCATAGCTATTTAGGAAATATCACTTTCAGTATACCCGACCGGTATTCGAACCCGGATCTCCCCATCACCGATGATGCAGTTTAATGTGAGAATAACGCGATAGACCATGCGCACACCGATCGGGTAATAGGAGCAAGGCCGTAGTCAGGGGGGTTGGGGGTTTGACCCCGCTCCACGAAATCTTATGAACAAAATATGTATGGCTTTATTTATTGTTCAATCACTATAAAAACTATGGTACAAATACAAATTAGGGGGTTGTGTTAAGCACTTCAGAGAGCTTCTAGAACTGTTTATCATTCAAAAATTTTTCTAGCCTTCGGCATTTAAGGAATGGGCTCACCAACACCCCCTCCTCCTGATATTATTGGCTAGACACGGCATTGAGTGGGAGTATCAAAACTAAGTGATTTAATTAATTTCAATTATCTGATAAATGACACCTGGATTCAGGAATCAAACCCGGTACCATTGGCTTATCACGGCCATGTTCTACCACTGAGACATCAAAGATTCATCCCGTGTCAGGGTAATTATTCACTCATGTTTTAAGGCTGAGTCTGTAATGGACGGGACGAATCCTGGATGTCTCAATGGTAGAACATTGCCGTGCTAAGCCAAAGGTACTGGGTTTGATTCCTGAATATAGGTGCCCCCCCCACACGGACAGTGCCAAGCACTGTTACATGGTTCAGGTATTCCAAGTCTTAAATTATTTAAAATGTTTTCCGGATTTTATATTTCTCATATAGTGAAAGTATTATAATATGAATAAATTTTTTTCTCGATATATTGATGAATCTTTATGTTTTATGTGACCCAGAACTATAAAAAATGTATTTTAGAATTCTGTGTGTCCCCATGTCTGTCTGTCTGATTTTATATGGGTTACAGCCGGAACTTTTTAATATATTCTAATCAAACTCAATATTTAGAGGTAATGTTTCATAATTTTTTTAATTTAAATTTTAATTCTAATGTTAAACATAAATGTGGCACTGATACATTGTTTTTGAAAATGGTTTTGACCATTGGACTAAAAATTGATATCTGGATACTGATGAACAAAATGTATTTTCGTTTAAAAAATAGTCTATCACCTAAAATAATGAACAATATAACAACTTATGCACGATATTATGCTAACCAAATATGTCTACTTAGAAGCCTTACATTTTTAATTCACAAAACCTTACGTTTTAGTTACTATAGTATACGTTTTTTCGTGGAAAGATGTAATCATATCTTTTTTTTTTGCGTGTGGCATTACTGATCAGGAGAGACATGACACCCATTTCTGTCGCCTGTATGTAGACTATTTGTCAATATGGTAGCACAGAACGTAGACCAGGGTACACCTATAGAGGTTGTCTACACGTATCCACAATCAGATGATGTGATGATGGTGAATAAAAAGGTATGAACCAGTGTGCCTATCTGAAGAATAATATACCATCACTGGTGACCGTTGGGATAATTCCCCTTCAAAGAAAAATACCCAAGGTACCAGCCGGAAATCGAACCCGAGACCTCTAATTTTGTAGCCTGGTGTACTGATCATTACACCAAGGGGCTGGTTAGAAAACTAACTCCAGCCTTTCTAACTCAAAGTAATTGTCAAGTGTTACAAAATACATATTTACAATACTTGAAGATTGAATTAATACTTTTAACGCTTCGTTAACAGAAATTTGAGATACATTTCCCAGTAGGTGGCACCATTAATTGATACGTTATCTTTTAGTTTTTTTGAACATGAACCCAACTTTACCGGACAAGTTCAGGATAACACGAGGACCCCATTTCTCCTTTGTGTGTTTGTTGTGCCGTGGTAAGGCCCTCGGGGCGTGTTGACTCATTGAGACCCATCCAACCCAACTAGGTGGGGATCTTCGGACCTAAATCTGGGAGGGGGGGGAGGGGGGGGGAGGGGGGAAAAGCAATACACGTGAGACCGAAATAAAATTTAGGAGGAAGCGCAGAGGGTGGGGAAAAGACTTTCCAAAGGGGACGTAGCAGAGGACGAAATAACTGTTATTTTCTCCACTTCATTAACGTTCGTTGCCTTGATGGTTCCAGAGGTTCTTTTCCCACGAGTTTACTTGAAACATTTTCATTCCGTTCGTTCTTTTTAAAGCACGTACTTAGGACCATAACGACTTAACTTCTACACATCTCAGGTACTTAATCGCCCCGATGTAGGAGGTTAAAAAATTATGTGAGTTGGAAAGAAAGACTATAAGGGTAGTTGGTTCCCGACGAATAGAACAACAAAGAAGAATATCTGATTAAGTTGGCTAAAAGCGGCTTCGGAAGGGCCATTGTCTTGTTTGCTGCTATTTACGTTCAAGAGCGAAACCGTCTTTATCGTCTAACTTAGTAAACAGTATTTGAATAATTGGTTCATTTAAAATTCTAGAAAGTGCCATTCACGTTAATTGTCTATCTGACAATACTAAATTATACACGAAGTGGCATTTAATGTCCGCGAGTGTCAGGTATCTTTAGAGCTAGTTGAAAACATTATTTTATGTATTGGTAAAATTTTCAATTAGTTTTAAAATATTAAAATATGTATTTATATTTGAGCTTTTAATCCTTGTTTTAACTATCTATCTATTTCATATGTAAAACGATTCCTTTCCACATTGAGTCACAAGATTAGACCAAACAAATGTTAGTAATTACAAAAAATGAAAGCACTGAGGATGTGCACAACCATCTCATTCTTTAAAAATATTCAAAAAGAAAACGGCAATTTTAGAAAAGGACCAATTAGTTATATGGCCATATCTCGAGTTCTACTAAACCCATACTAATACTTTTTTTTAAATAAAATAATCTATTTCAAGGATTTTCATATTAATGTATACAACTAATAATTAGTAAAGAAGTTAAATTAATAAATTAATAAATAAGTTACGTTAGTTGATGAATGTATGGACGCTACTAGGTCAAAGCTCCCGATATCACAAACATAATGTATTAGCCTCTGCATAGCCCGTGACGTGGACTAGCAAGAAAGTTGACTTAAAGCAAATTTCACCGAGTTTTTTCGTTTGTTAAAAATACGTGGGAACTCAGAAATAATTATCTAAGAGCACCAGTTGAGTGATGAGATTTACTCAAAGGCACAGGGTTCGACTCACCAGTCCACGTGTCCCCATTTACAAAAATATTCTTAAACATATTTTTCAGCAGCAGCTTGGATCGATTATTAAATAAAATGTATTTAGTTTTATATTTGATTACACAAAATGATTAAGGTAGCCATAGATAATACTACCATTAGTAAATATATTTTAATGCATATTTATTTATTTTATAGTCATACAGGTAGAAAATATATAATAATAGTAATAATAATAATAAATCAATTACAATATAGATTAATTTTTTTTTACTAAATAATAATCAATAGAATTCCTCCAGATTATTTGAATTTTTGTACAAGAGAGCTAGCCACACCTATAAATACATACCAAACAAACACACCACTTTTTCCACAGCTTTGAATGAATTACAATTAAAGATCATAGTTAAGGATATATTTGGTAACCTTGAACAATAAACTCAACTGACTGAAGCATGCGTTAATTTCACAAACCAATCATGATTGTTAATTTGAAATAGGAGCATATAAATAATGATTTTCCCCCCTCAAAATCTTACTCTTTGTCAGGGATATAAGCATTTAACTAAACTAATGCTATACGAATACAGATTAAATGATTTAAAGGAAATGTACCGAAATTTGCTTAAAATAAGTGTGGGGAACCATTTAATTATTACAACCTTCATCGTAGTTTGCCGAAATTCAAATTTAAACCTTCCCATCTATATAAAAATATAAAAAGATATCTTAAAATTTAGGCCCCGTGCAGGTTGTGTATCAGTCCTTAGAGATGTATGTAGAGATGATAGTCCTATATTTCTTTCAAAGGTTTCCGGGGAAGTAGAGTAAGTTCGATTAATCTGAACTTCATTCCCTCGTTGAAAGACTGAGTGCTTGACCTAATTTCTTCTGGGACAGAACAACTTAGTGGCTTAAGTCACGAAGGTAGGGGGGAGCGGTAGATTAAACTTAAGACAATTTATAAAACTATCACTCCACCAAGGAAACTTTGATATAGAAGAACAAATGCTGGAGTAACGTTTGCCACCCATCCTTCGTGTATTTTGGAACTTTTAATGTGTTCGCAGGGCGAGGTTCATGATTCTTTCATGAGGTGAGTGCTGGTAAGAATAGCTGCTTGGATCCGCGGGGGAATAAACATCTCAAGGAACTAGATAATTGAAGCTTTGGTAGGAGCTGGTGGCAATATAAAAACCATCCAGATTTAGCTTTCAAATAAATGCACTATAATTTTATTATTAGGTTTTCTGTCTATGATACGTCCATTTATTTTGTCAGTGAACTCAGCCTCCTCCTCCTTGAGCTACGAGCCTTTTCTTCTTTCATTCAAGTTATCTAATATTTGAAAACTCCTTCTTCCTGAGCTCCTCTTTCCCTCAACCCTTCCTTCTATGACGTCATGCAGAAGACAGTTCCCCCTAAGAATGTGTCCAATCCAGTGTGCTTGGTGCCTAAGAATCACATTAAAAATTGTTCTCGCCTCACCCACTATTCTTAGGAATCTTCATTTGTCACCCTGTCTTCACACTTGATATTATAAAATCTTATCCAGCACCACATTTCAAAGTTCTCCAAGTATTTATTTTCCATTTTCTAAGAGTCCAAGTTTCTATTCAAATTTAGCATTTCCTCAGTTTCTTCCTCAGGTACAAACTCAACTAGCTGGTCAGCAATAACAGCTTGTTGAAAGATTCTTTGGCTATACCTATCCTTGACCTAATTTCCTTGGTGCAGTAGGCATCCTTTGTCAGCAGACTATACCCTACTATTGCAATAATACTATTCCTCTCTATGCTATACGTATGTTTGGTAAATTAGCTGACTTTGTTATTTATTTACTACCAGCTTGAGTTACCTACATATGGATCGACACATTAGCTCAGCCAGTAACGTGTCCAGGTTCGATTTCTGTCATGGCCGAAAAGGTGATCATTGACTAAATGTGAGTTTCCCGTTTCACAGTACTGGATAAAGGAATGTTGTCCAAGCTGCAACAGTTACCTGCGACTGTGGTTGGAGTCGCATGGATGTAACCGCAACAGACCATGGTTGCACTAGCCACATGTGACAGTCGCATGGCTGTGACCACAACAGACCATGGCTCGGGGTTTGGAGAGGATCGGAAAATCAAAATGCCATATTCTACCAAGAGCTGAGGGAAAATTTTTACATGGTTATGGAAAAAATGGCTCTGGCATGGGTGCCATTGCGGTAATAGAGCTAATGTGTACTACTAGAGCTACTATAGATGGATGGGGGTGATGGAGTACTTTGCTGATAGAGAGAAAGTGCTGGAGGGTAGGTATATACGGATCATGTCGACCCGGAGAGCTCCATACGAGACCTATGAGTCTGGAGGGGAGTATCATCTGGTCACGACCTATGTGTGGGACGGCAACAGCTTGCCGGAGAACGAATTCAGAAATGGGAAGTTCGTTTCTACCGGGGACAGAGAAGAAGCGTCCTCAACGCTAATATCGCAGGTCCAGAAAGCGACGATAAGCCCGCAAGGGTTGACCAACATCTGCAGAGTTTGTGAGGACTCGCTTAGTGATCCTCCGGTAGCTATACCTGTAAGGTCCAAGATTAAGATGGATGGATGCGAAGCCCCAGGATAATTCAAAGGAGGCGATTGCTGAAAAGACCGAGCTCAGCAGTAAAACTAGGCTAAATTGGAAGTTCTGGAGACATGGCCTTGGCTACGGAAGGAGGGGGTGTGAGAGAGGGACTCACCGTAAGTCAGTAAGTTAGGGCAGTCAGACGAGGGAATATAAAGAATTGGAAGGGGAAATTGCAAAAGGAATAGGAGATGTGTCATTTCAAGCGTACGGAACTTTAGTAGAGAAGACCTTGCAGTTGTCCATGTTGAAGAGAGAAGAATACCCTCCACATGACACTCCGACACGTAGTAAGACTGGGGCAAAAACGAGGTGGGAGTATTATGTTCCCTACTCCTGAATCGTTGGACAGGATTAAACTAAAATCAATGAAATTGCCAACGGAGGTAGCCTACTTGTTGGATCTCATAGAACAGGTGTTCAAGAGAAGAGAAGAATAGTTCAGCTTGGAGAGCACGTACCAGCAGTTTGTGACAACCCATGGTCACAAAATCTTTAATCCGAGTGTTGCTTGGCCAGCGTACTACGCACTCACACATAATCCTTAATGGTTAGGACTATACTTAAAATAGGCCAGATCAATTCGGCGAGGAGTGTGACCGTGCTGCATGAGATTCGTAAGCTGACGGAGGAAATGAATCTTGATGCCGTATGTATACAAGAGCCCTATACATTAAGAGGAAAATTTCCACACTTGCCGGTGGTTACTATAATAGTCACAAGTGGAGAAATGCCAATAAGTGCCATTGCTATATTCAACAGGGACATCACCGTGACTAAAATAACACAGCTAAGTAACCAATGGGTAACGTGTGTGGAGCTGGGAGCTTGCGCTGGCAGGGTTGTGATGGTGAACCTGTACTTTCAGTTTATGTATCCAATTTAACCGTACTTGGACCAGATGGAAGTACTGTATAGGATGTACGCTGGCGAGCCACTCATAATTACTGCCAATCCCAATGCCAAGTCTCCTATGTGGCATGGTCGGGTGGTGATCGGAGTGGACAGAAGAAATGATGTCGGAAGACCACGCATAATAGGGCGAACCCTTAAAGTATTCATCTATGAGCACGGACTGGATGTTGTAAAGCAGCCGGTAAATCCCCCCACGTATAAGGGGAGGGCAAGGGCGTCTATGAACATCGATGTCACATTATGTAACGCCGGGTCTGTTGCCATGGTTGAAGGATGGAGAGTAATATATAATGCGACAATTAGCGACCACAATATGATCGTGTTCGACCTTGACATGGGTAGGGTGGCGGATGGAAATGAGGGAGGGATAAGGAAAAGGTACGGCATGAGAAGAGATGATTGGTAAAAGTTGAGGAGGGAACTGGTACTGCCCAACCAAGTAGATAGTGGTGACAATGTCAACATCAAAGCTAAGGAGTTGACGTCGGCCCTGTAGGATGCGATGAAGAAATCCATCCCAGCGACTAAAGGAGATACCAGGGTCAGGAATAGACCGTGGAACGACAGACTGCAGGGACTTCGTATAAGGGTAAGGAGAACTCGTAGGAGGTATCACAGGTGCAGGGACCCAGTCGTCCATTAGGTGCTGCTGGACATATATAGAAGAAAGGAAAGAGTAGTTTTATGAGGGATCGAAAGAAGAAAAAAGGAAAAGCTGGGAGAGATACGGAAAGGAGGAGCTCCAGCAAAGACCTTGTTGAATACCATTCAAGATAGCATCTGGGAAAAGCAGACCACAAGTGATGCTACCCACGTTGAAGAGCAAGGTTGGCAGCACCACGACGAACTGGGTGAAATTTGTGGAGTTACTGATGGAGACATTGTTACCAGATGACGACGAGGAAGCAGACACGGAAGAACAGAGTGTGTTAATAGGGGCGATGACTCAGGATATGTTTGCCAATGAGGAACCGGTGGAATAGGTCAGTCAGGACGAGGTGATTGGGACCATTGCTCAGATGGGGAAGAAGAAAGAACTTGGGTCAGACGGGATAATGGTCGAGGTGCTACAAAAGACGGCAGACCTCATAACCCCTTACCTTGCCGGCCTGCTAAACTAATGCCGCGCTCAGGGCAGAATCCCGAACACCTGGAAGCAGAGCAAGGTAATCGTGCTAAGAAAGGGAAGGACAAGGATCCGCTTCTTCCAAAGTCTTATACCCAGCTGCCTTCTAGACACTAGTGGAGAACTACACGAAAAAATACTGTCTGAAGGATTACTAAGGCACAGGACAGGAGTGGGCATGCATCAACAGCAGTATGACTTTCGAAGGGGTAAATCAACAGAGGATGTCATCTGTATAGCAATGGAATTGATTGACTCGACTGATGAAAGATATGTGGTAGGGGATATTCGTAGACATCTCGGGGGCGTTTGACAACCTATGGTTGCTGGCGTTGTTCAACCGGTTAAGAGAACTGCAGTGTCCAGGGCAATTGTACAGAAGCTTGAAGGACTACTGCCGGAATAGGTATGCCACCCTGGGGTGTTCAAGTACCAGCGCGCAGGAAAGACTGACTAAGGGATGACCCCAGGGATTGGTTTGCGGGCCGATATTCTGGGATGTGAGACTGGAGTCGGAGCTGCAGATGCTGGAGGAGATCCCTGAAACGCATGGAATTGTCGCCTTCACGGAAGACTTTCTAATAGTGGTAGAAGATAACTCAAGGAAGAGCCTGTAGGAAAGATGTATTCGTGTGCTATATGGCCCGGGAAGGTGGTGCTAAAGTGTCAAACTAAATATGGCACTGGCGAAGACGACATTTATGCTATTCAGGGGGAGATTGGTGTGGAATCCTGCAATAAAAGTCGAGGGTAAGAACTTGAGAAGGAACTAAATGGTCAGACACCTGTGAGTTGCTCTCGATGAGAACAGAAATTTCACGGTGCATATAGAGGAAGTGATGGGGAGAGCACAGCGGGCTATGAATAAGATTATAAGCATTGAACAGAGGAAGTTCCACCTGCCTATGCGGATAATAAAGACATATCATTTCTATTGTTGGCGATGGAGCGTGCGTCTGGGCCCACAGACTGAACAACGTCGTGCCAGCTAGGGCTGTCCAGAATATACAGAGGAACGTCCTCCTGAGACTTGCGGGCGCCTACTAAACAGTGGCGACAGATGCACTTTGTGTTGCCCTAAGCGTGTGGCCATTGAACATTCTGATTAAGAAGAAAGCAATTGGGTACTGGAAAAGGAAGAATAACTTGGAGAAAATTAGGATACTCACCTCACCTAAAGGGGAAACATCCGAAGACGCAGAGATTGTTCTGTTGAGGGAATGGCTGAGAGGCTGGGAGGGCAGTGAAACTGGTAGAAGAGCTTATAAACTTTCTCCCAATTTAGTTGAAAGGATTTATAATGTGCATCTGGAACCATCCCCGGTTATGATCTATTTCATCACAGAGAAGGTGCCATACCTAGAATCCTTATGAAAGATGAGATTGGTCTAATCTAATCTGTGTGAATGTGGTGAGGTGGGTACCCCAGAACACGTTGTGGTGGAATGTTCCCGTACGCTTGAAATAAGAAGACCGAACCAGCAGGAAGTGTAAGGGAGACTGGTGGGAAATATCCTGAGAGATCTCACCCATTGGAGGTTGCTAGACAAGCTAGTGATAGAAGCTTCAGAAAGGGCTAAGGCGGAATACATAAGGGAACTGCAAGGGAGATGAAGACTTGGACAAAGACTAAACAGGCAGTGGGCCAAAGATGGAAGGGGGGGGGAGAGAGACTAGCGACAGTGACGAGGATAGTAACAGTGACAAAGATGGATACGACGACGAGGACAATGAATGACAGGGACCAGGACAAAAATAAGGGAGACGCGACTGAGACGGACGTGGGTTAGGTCTCAGCGGGTGGCGAATAGTGGAAGGAGAAGGTTGCTTTTGCGGAAATACTGATATACAACCTTTCATGAAGAACAAGGAGAGATGCCGGAAAGTGGCAAACACATAGCTTTGTAGGGCTAGTTCAGATAGGATAGGGAAGGGAGGGTAATTGGATGGGTAGTTTAGGAGAAACAATTTCAGGGTAATTAGAAATAGGGGAAAGACAAGAAAGGAAGTGGTTTGGGCTTAAGAGTACCAACTATAATAGGGCGCCTCCCCAGGTTGCGGATAGGGAGATGCTCGCCGCCGCTGGGTGCACCGTCGGGCTGGGATGAGAAACCATGCCTGATGGGGTAACCATTGGAGGAGGGTACCTGGGAAGTAATACACCCGGGGCGGACCAACTGTAATGATACTGAAACTGTATCTTGAGCAGGTACTTAAAGTGTCGAACCTGTTTAGATAAAATAAAATTTGGAAATTGTATAGTAGTAGAAAATTATTTGGCAATGTGTAAATACCGCTTGTATTTAAAATTGTAAGAGGCCAGGCCAAAATAGATAATAAACAATATTATAAAGACCATGGCTGCACTAGCCGCATATGACAGTCGCACGGCTGTGACCGCAACAGACCATGGCTGCACTAGCCGCATGTGACAGTCGCATGGCTGTGACCGCAACAGACCATGACTGAACTAGCCGCATGGGACAGTCGCACGGCTGTGACAGCAACAGACCATGGCTGCACTAGCCACATGTGACAGTCGCACGGCTGTGACGGCAACAGACCATGACTGCACTAGTCACATGTGACAGTCGCACGGCTGTGACCGCAACCAACCATGACTGAACTAGCCGCATATGACAGTCGCACGGCTGTGACCGCAACAGACCATTGCTGCACTAGCCGCATGTGACAGTCGCACGGCTGTGACCGCAACCAACCATGACTGCACTAGCCGCATGTGACAGTTGCATGGCTGTGACCACAACAGACCATGGCTGCACTAGCCGCATGTTACAGTCGCACGGCTGTGACCGCAACCAACCATGACTGCACTGGCCGCATGTGACAGTTGCACGGCTGTGACCACAACAGACCATGGCTGCACTAGCCGCATGTGACAGTCGCACGGCTGTGACCGCAACCAACCATGACTGTACTAGCCGCATGTGACAGTTGCACGGCTGTGACCACAATAGACCATGGCTGCACTAGCCGCATGTGACAGTCGCATGGCTGTGACAGCAACAGACAATGGCTGCACTAGCCGCATGTGACAGTCGCACGGCTGTGACCGCAACCAACCATGACTGCACTAGCCGCATGTGACAGTTGCACGGCTGTGACCACAACAGACCATGGCTGCACTAGCCGCATGTGACAGTCGCACGGCTGTGACAGCAACAGACAATGGCTGCACTAGCCGCTTGTGACAGTCACACGGCTGTGACCACAACAGACCATGGCTGCACTAGCCGATTGTGACAGTCACACGGCTGTGACAGCAACAGACCATGACTGCACTAGCCGCTTGTGACAGTCACACGGCTGTGACAGCAAGCACTGCTCACGCTGTCGGTGTTGCGACATGTGCCGCCATCGCCTCATGTCACAGACCAAACTCAAACTGCGCATGCGCTAAGACTGCGTCTCGAGCCGATAACTCTCGCAACTTGGACAATGCACCATCACTACTCCCGACCGGGGTTTGAACCCCAATCCTCCCATTGAAGACAATCCAGTTTATCGCGAGGATGACGTTCAGAACAGGGATGTCAAAACATTTTGGTATACGGGATACACAGTATATTTTACATATTTTCACCGGTCAAAGTAAAAAAATCTTATTTTAAAATAATTGATAACATTTATTTGGAACGGTTTTGGGGAAATCAGAATTATACTTCTCAGAACAAAAGATAAATTTAACATTCCAAAGAAAGCAAGTGGGACATACATATTTTGAAGAAACAGAAACAAATCATACTTACTCTGGGATAGCAATGGGAGATTTCAATCATAGCAAACAAACCATCGAGTTTTACACAAGATCAATGGAAACCATGAACCTGTCTTTTTAATTTCAAAATATTGCTGAAATGAGGTTTCAAAATTGAGGTGAGGTTATTTTAGTAGCCTAAGCCGTAATTCTAATTAGGGGCCCTTGGAACTTTAGAACATTTCTAACCCCTTTTGTAGCTCTGGTTTAACTTTCACCCTCCATCCTCTTCACAGCAGGTCCCAATATAGCACTTTGATAAAACAAAGTCCGGTATTTTTTTGTAGTTTTCATAAAAAATAAATCCATTAATACAAAATAAAATATTGCTCAAGTAGATACATTAACTTAATTTTCTACACAAAACAATCTCAACAACTATTGCATATTTGTCAGAAGCATAGTGGCTTTCTATGAGAAACATTTTAGATAAAAATAACAAGTAATAATCAACATCCAGGTTATGCACGACAAAAATTCAAGACCTGTTGGCATTACTATGTGTAATAAATTAAACTAAACTCATATACTGGAATAATATTGGCTTTATTTTGTTCCAAAATGTTTTTGTTATAAAAAACACCAATTAAAAACTTTAGCCTTCAATCTCTTCTATCCCACCTTTACATGTTTTATTTGTTCAGTTCGTGCATGTCGGCATACGTGCAGGTGCACCATGTATGTGTTATAAAGTGTGTATTATAATCTAGTCAGGGATTCTCAACCAGTGTGCTGTGGCCTTTAGGGGTTCTAGGAGATAGGTAAGGGGCGTCGCAAGATTGTGAGTTAAAAAAAATTATATATAAGCAAAAGATAATTAAAATAAAGAAACAGAATAATGTTTTGTCTTTTATTGTTTCTCTGATAACCCTCACCCTGTGTGTATATTTTGTCGAGAAACACTCCACGCTAAGGCCATGGTAGTGGTACTCAGAAAGCTGAAGCAGTATTTTAATACTAAGCACCCTTCCGAGTCAGAGAAAATGTGTTTAATTACCACGCCTATTAGAGGGACATTAAAGTACTATGCAATATGTCAAGTCTTGCACCCTATATATGTCAAATACTTTTAAAAATTAGCTCCACATACCATGTAGGGTCTAGAGGCTAGTCTCTGGGGAACAAACACCTCTCTCAAGGTTCCTATAAGTCATCTGGCTGTATACTTCGAGCGTAGCCACGCGCGTGGACGCGCGCAGTGACAGATGTAAGTATCGATAATACAGTGCCTGCCATAGATACCTGTTATCACTGGGTTATATATTAGAAGGGCAGAATAAAGCAGCTTGTAAAATGATTAAAAGAGTTACCATAGCTGACAATGCTTTTTTTTTAAATTGAAAACTGATAGCTCCAAACATTAAAAAAAATATCATACCATTGGCCTTGCGTGTAATACTATAGTTGAAACAACACTTGGGCAAGAAGATAGAGATCATAATTTAAAAGTTCCTCTCCCAGGATTCCAATCAACCTTGGGATATCAGAGATATTGTCCAATGCAAGATAGAAATTCATAAAATAAAACTTAATCATAAATTATCCTTACAAATAAATAAGTGTACTGACACTCTTGGTAAATGTCAGCTCATTGTGTTTAGCAGCTTTAGTAATGGTAAAGATGTAATTAATCAGTTTCTGGTCTGTAAAGAGCTGGAAACTACATTCATTAGCCAGGACATTTTCGTTTCTTCTACCTCCTATCTCACCGA
Organism: Timema douglasi; assembly: GCA_901482245.1. Classification (NCBI taxonomy): domain Eukaryota; kingdom Metazoa; phylum Arthropoda; class Insecta; order Phasmatodea; family Timematidae; genus Timema; species Timema douglasi. The sequence continues at coordinate 85,432 of CABEEJ010000101.1, forward strand.
CCATCGCATTTACTGGAAAGATTGTTGTTTTATATGTACTGACGGTGCACCATCATTGCTAGGATGTAGGGTGGCTATCTCGATGTCATCTTCTGAACTGAGTTCTTGATCTCAATTAAGAACTAGAGGCGTTTTTTAAAGAGCAAACACATCACACATTTTATGAGAGTATGCAGTTTAAAAAAAATCAAACTCACATTTTAAAATGCCTGCTTCGAGGCGCACATGTTCGTGCACAGGGAATACTTACTAATTTTTAAATTTCAGACCTCTACGTGCAATAAATATCTCACAATGCTCATAGTAGACATACACACACATAAACAAACTATTCACTTTATTATTATAGAGGATATACCATAATTAAAAGATTACAAAACTTTTAATTCTTTGGTATGCTAATTTAATATTTTCCAATTTGTATGAAAAAAAGTTAAAAAACAAAAACGCTTAGGAAAATTTCTAACAAGGGTGCTACAAGAGACCAATACCATTTACAAGGGTGGCGTGAGCCTAGAAAGGTGAGTCTAGAAAGGTTGAAAATCACTGAACTAGAGTCTAGAGAGTACGATGCAGATTATGGTGACGTATCTGCTCTTTAATTTAATATGATAAATACAAAACTGTAACGTGTTTAAAGAACGTACGGTACACTGATAAGATGTAAATAAAAATAATACTGGTTAATAATCAGGTTGTAAATATTGACCAAAAATTTGTTTAATTCGTATTTTAAATTTTTATAACATATTTTACTGTATAGATTTGGGTTATAAATATCGCTATTAAAATTGTTTATCTTTTAATTATAATTTATTTCTATCTTGTGTGTGTTTTATTTAAATAAAGAATACGTATCCCCCTATCAAAATATCTGAAGAGTCCATGGTCATTTTGTAAGTTTTATTAATACGAAGTTGTTTATGCTTACTGCTTGGATATTATTATATATTTTGAATGATGTTATTCCATACATTCATTGTATTTTAATCAGATACTTTCTTAAATATAAATTACTTATATCCATAATTTCCCCTTTAGTCTTTATACTTTAAGTCATTTACTTTTTACCAAGTCTAGGTTAACAAATTTAGAATAAATTTGAAAAATTTGTTCAAAGGATTTAATATTTTAGGAAATTAATTTTTTATATTTTAGGCAATATATTAAGTATATATAAATTATTCATTTTATTTTAGAATGTTACATAAATTAAATTATACCTAATATGTTAGGTTGCATTTTATTATTCCAACAAATACATTCTATATATTCTAAACTTATTGAATAGGTACCCTTAAATAAACTACAAGATACATTAAAAAAAAGTGTAAGATTACTAACAAATTATAACTCAAAAGCTTTTAATAACAATACAACCACAACCACACACACACACACACACACACACAAAAACACACACACACAAACACACACACATATATATATATATAATATGAATAATACACGAAAATAAAATTATTTGTTTATTTATGAGTGTATGATAAATCAATTAGTAAATTTGTTTATAATATAGTTATTTGTATTAACTGTTTTACTATTCTGTCCTCTAAGTGTCTAAGGTGATTGTTGCAGCAGACTTAATATTCCAATTCGTACTGTGTCTAGAAATAAAACCTGTAGATCACAATATGAACTCAAGCTACGTTTGAAATGTTCTTTTCCTATGGATCCCTTCTATTTCCAAACCAACGAGTAGTTCATTCTCCGCTAAATAGATGGCAGAGTATGTAGAAAGTGGGGCAATAGAGCACTCTTATCAATAATAATTTCTGACGAGCCAGCCTTTGTTAAAATGGGCCTGGGAAATCATGTTATAAATTATATATTCTTTATTTTTCTACCTTTTCCTTATTTGATATTATCTTAGTCTTCTATGACGACATGTTTCGGTGTTATTGATGTTACACCATCTTCAGGAGTGAGGAAAGCGAATGTAAATTATAAAATAATGTGTAGATATATTAAAGTAAAATTGTAAGATTAATGACGTTGAAAATTAAAAATGTAAAGACCGAACCCAGCGGCTCACCCGACTGAGGTCATCTAAACTTCACTTTATTTTTATTTCATCTATATCAGTTCCTTCCTCCCACTGTGTCCTTCTCTATGCTTCCTCCTCTTTCTTTGTACTATGTATATTATTAAGGTCAAGTCGACCCATTATGTTTTGTAATATTTTCTCGTCCTTAGCCTGAAGAAGGCAAGAAATCAGCCCGCCGGGGCGATATATATTTTTTCATTTAGGTCTAAGTATATTTATTTGTTCTCTGTATTGTTAGTTTTAAAGAACCTTTAGGGGCTGGTATCTACTGTCAATATATGTGCTTCCTGCCTTTCATGTAACAAATTAGATGTTTAAAAAAAATAAAACACTTACAAATAAACAATAAAAATGGAAATGGTCTAGAGAGATTAGAATTTATCATACGAAAAATTTAATAAATAATCACTAAAATTATCAAGCTTATTACCTTATTTATAATAAAGATATATAATTATGAGCTTGTTAATTTAAATTATTAGATTATGTGTATATATATATATATATATATATATATATGTATATATAATATATGCAAACTAATATATAAAAGTATATAAGCATAAATTAATAAAAAAATCTGGACATATAAATAAACAAGGGTACCACGATGTCAAGAAAACAAGATTATAGATCCTAATTAATTACGTTCAATGTCAAAATAATATTAATTTTGATTTTGAAAGAAATTTTTACCAGAACATTGGTACAAATATACGCTCAATATTTTGCATTCTCATAGTTTTAATCAAACTAATGGAAATAAAAGAAAACATGGGTACATTCTAAGTGAGAGTGATCAAAAAATAGAGTACAATACAAATATAAAGTTAAAACTTTTAAAAAGACGAAACAATGTGACTAATAGGGTCGAGTCATCTATTAACTTGTGATACACGGTAACATAACAGTAAAATTAAAATATACCATCGAAGTGTACACCATGATAATAAATATAATGTAAGGTAAATTTAATATTGTTGTCAAGTGTATAATATAAGGAAATGGGGGTGGTTTTCTCTATGTGTTATATTTAGAAAAAACCAACCCCTTATAACGATGTTATAAATATAAGAAGAAAACAACCCTTTAGTCTTAAATTATGTTTTTATTCTATATTAATTACCTCGATGATAAATGTTGATAAACATTAAAAATAATAAGGGTGTCTAATAAGACCTTTGGGTAATACCACAAGAAGCTAAGCAAAGGAAAATTGTTATTGTCAATTTTATACAACACTTCTAACAAGCGAGGACTGTAAGTACTCGACTTACGCGGTTAATTTGTTTCAAAGGTTTCCGTGCAAGATTAAAACATAATTAAGTGAACTGGTGCTTAAATGCTACGTAATTTTATAATTTCTTTTACAAATACATTTCAAAAGATAACTAAAGATAAATAAGTCTTGCTTGAGAAAACAATATTTTTTAGAAAATGAAACTTTAATACAGTATCCAACCGAGTATATAAATATGAAACAAAACAAAAAATGGCATCAATTTTATCAGTCGTGCGTTATATTTCGCGGAGCACGTTTTCGTATTATTAAAGTGACTCTAAATAAGCGTTTTTGCTAGTCGTTAGTCCAAGTACCACAACCACGTATCTGCGAATCACGTAGTACCAATCAATGCAAATCAATGACTTACTGTAGTTGGAATTAATTAAATATTCATAGTAATAATTCTAATGATGATTGTAAATAAATGTGTAATATTTCTATAAACAATATTCTTAATATTATATTATTCGTATATATTTGAAAATCGACAAAGAGATACAAAAACTACGTGATACGGATTTCATAAATAAAACCGAATAAATAAGTTAGTTCACCCAATAGTAATATAATCTCACATTTCCCTTTGCAAATCATGAGTATAGAACGAGTTTAAAAACATTTTGTGTTTCTGATTGAAATATGACTTTTCTTTAAATCTCCAAAAGAGATTGAAATTCCTTGTGTAATCATACTTTGAGAAAAAAAATTCAGTGAAAGTAAAGGAAAATTTGTTTTACTAAACATATCTGAGTCCCAATATTCTGTTTTTTTATATAGTTACTTAATAGCGGTTTCATGCCTTCTTTGATGTTAAAAATTACGTTCTGTTATGAAAACTTTTCCCTAACTTTGTATTAAATATTTTTGAACTATGTGGAAACATCTTGAAAGCGTCTTTTATAAATTATTAGCTCTCGAGCACAAAGAATGATGCATTGAGAGAAGATTGGAACAACGTAAGACACTTTAGGGGAAAGTTACAAAGTAAAGTTTTTAATATTAATTAACATGGCAAATGGATACAATCAATATAAATCACGGGGGAAGAATATACGTCTTTCTAGGGAAATGTTTATTATTAAGATTGAGAACATATTTTGATGAGATTTTTTAAAAGAAAGTTACTTTAAAGTAAAAAATTAAATACGTTGGAAAATGTTAAAAGTAATAAACTAATAATTATATCAGGTCTCCTAAAGAGTGGGTTATATTAGTTTATAAACAAAGTATAAAAATAAGAAAATAATCATAAAGGGAATAATATTTATTCTATAACTAGCAGACATACATGACGTCGCATGGAGTATCCATTAAATAGACTGCATGATTACCAAATACAACGCTTTTATTTAAATATACAGATATCCAAACTCTTTATTTTTATTTCTTCCGACAAAGTTTTTAATTAATTTAAAGGATTCAAATCCAAATTTTAAAACTCTATCTTCGAGGTGGACAGTTTTTCACACATATGCTTCTAATTTTTAAATTACAGATCTCTGCCTGCGGTATATATCACGTAACGCTCATGACAAACATATAAAAAACTTAATTTTATTAACATTGAAAATAATTTAACATCAAATATATTAAAAACTTAATATCTTGAATGAGGCAAGTGAAAGTGCACCCGCCTTATTAATATCAGCTGAGGTTTTGAACCTCTACTTCTACGTCAATGTTAATCTAGTATATTGCAAGCTTGAGACCACATATCATGTGACTGATAAGATGATATATATTTAGAACACGCTCATCATTGATGACAATCTGTTTTAAGGAAGATATTTCATTAGTATACCTTTGTATGGTGTCTTACTACCCGTCCAGGCTGACATATAGGCTAGAGATGGGAAAGGTGTAATACAATACCTCAAGACATTATAATATATATCTTCATCGTTTATACCTACGTATATACATACGAAGCCACCGGTGAGTTTCCTTTGCAAGTGGATGTAAACTAATGTGATTACAGCGTTGTTTTGAACGTAACAACTTAAAGTTACTGGTATATATTGTATTTTACATATATTATTTTAGTTTATCCATACTTATAGGGCAGGTAGAATCATCAAACTTGGCATGCTTATGTCAACAGGATGTGCCAATATTCTCGCCAAATTTTATGATTATAGTTGTCCCTAAGTGTGTCAGAAAATTTTTAAAAAATTGGAAAATGTGCAAAAATTACCTAAAATAAAAATATATAGCTCTATCTAAGGTATAACCGATGAAGATACGACCAAAAGTCAAAGAATCAAACTTATGGATATCACCAAATCCGTTCTGCTGGTGCAATTCGTTTTTTGATAGATCTTACCGTTTAGCCCCAAGAAACCTTCAAAGAAAGGTACCCATTAACTTTAAGTTATTCTGCCATTTTGAATTTTTTTTTCGGGGGTTACCATTTTTTTAAAAAACTTTTTGGAATTTGACCGTCGGTTACAGGCTAGAAGATATAAGTTTACCAAATTTCAAGTTTCTAGCTAATCTGGAAGTGGGTAAACATTAATGTCAGTGAGTTAGTCAGCCATGTGGATTTATATTAGTGTCATATATACCTGACGTGAGATTCTCCAGATGCTGAAGTAGTCTAGTGCAGAATGAGAAGATGGAGGTTGGATGCAGGAAGCCCATCGTATAGTACAGTACCGTACTCAGCTTTCCTATCACCGACACAAGACCGCTCCTGGTGACCATATCTACAACAAACAATAATCACATGAATACAACCGACATATTTGTAATCTTTTGGTGACCTGCCGGTCGAGGGGTAAGGTGTCAGACTTCTATGCTGGCGGCCGGGGTTCAATCCCCGGTCCCGGCAAAGATTTATCTGATCACCAAACCCTTCTTTCCCCTCTGACAAGACATCTTGTGAATGTGGGGAATGCCAGGCCTCCACCGTGGTTCGGATTCCACGTTAAACTGTAGGTCCTCCATTTCATCTCACAATCACCCTACCATTACACATTAGCGCAAGTGCGTATAACCCGAACGGGTAGTAAGACGCGGTGCTAATAATAATGTAAGTCTTTGATTCCCTCTCATCTCTCTATGGTGGCTTTCACACGTGACGGCTTTTCGCCGAGAATAAAGATGGCGCTCGCTGTCTGTACCCACGGCGTGCCGTGCCTTGTTGAATTCCCTCCAATTTGTCGTTTCCGTTTCCTCCTTATGCTCCAGTGTGGTAACATGAACCAAAGGAAGAAGTCGTTGAGTGTACCAAACACCTTTTTTTTTCTTCTCGTCGTCCAACGTCTCGAATTCATAGTTGATTTAAGCACAAACTTCCCTCCAAGCTGACGACGACTCAGTTCGAGATTTGTATTCCTTTAAGCTTCTGTCTAAAATAACTTGGTCTCAATTCCAATTGTGACAATAACGCCTTAAAATTGATTTCGAAATTTCCGGGAGTCGCAGCGTCTACTCAATACAACGGGCAACGCGGGACTGAAGCCAACACACCGTTCGAACCGATGGCGAAACACCGTGGGTTGTTGAAGATATACATTGAAAACAATGTATCTCGACCATTTCGGCGTGCCGTTCACGGCATGGAGGCCGTACCTAGCTTGAGATACGCCATTGCTATCACGGCGGCGATCCGCGGCATTTTAGTCGTGACGTCACGTGGGAAAGCTCTCATTTAAATCTGTATACCTCTACGTCCACGGTGATGGTGAAGAACCGTCGCTTGTGAAAGCCGCCCAACTATTCATAACCCACACACACACACACACATTTTATACGAGTATACACGTGTAGCTTTACATGTTGATAATTTTAGAGGACTCATTACGATAATTAGGATTAATGAATAGAAATGCTTTGATTTGAATATTTAACTTCTAAAATACAACTAAACGGAACTTTTCAAAATTGAATTTTCCTTAGTTCCAGGTAAACACAGATTAATAACTATTTATTTAAGAATGATTCATTTGTAATTAAATAGCCACGCTAAAATGTAATATTTTATATTTTAACATAAGTAATATATATGGGCCTATATGTTATAATGTAGTAGTATAGTGAGCCTAAGCACATTTAGAATTGCAAAAAGAAAGGTCAGGGCCTTACTCAGAAATAAAAAGAAAGAATATTTAAGGGGTAACGTTAGGGCGATAGAAAAAAATAGCAAAAAATAAAATATCCGAGAAATTAATCTTTGTATTAAAGGATCTAGGAACTTCATCATGTTGGAGCCAATTTATTGAAAGGTGAGAATGGTAGCCTGATGGCAGATACGAGAGAGGTTTTGAATAGATAGAACGACCACTTCAAGCATATTTTGAAGGTTCATGAAGGATCTGAATTGGTTGAGGGGGTCGAAGTCCATACTGCTGAGGCAATAGTCCAGGATACGATTCTTAGTGAAATAGAATAAGCCATTAGGAAGTTAAAGAACTATAAATCTCCAGGTTTGTATTTAATTCCATCAGAGTTAATAAATGTAGGTGGTGAAATGCTAGTAATAGAAATTCATAAATTATTGCAGTAGCAACACGGCTTCTTTGGTGCTGACTGACAGCTCACAGCTGACTTCTGACAGTCAACATTTAGGTATATATCTAAATTTTGACCGTCAGAAGTGACAGCTGCTAATCACATGTTTTTGCATATCATCTGGTTCGGCGTAGGGATACGTAATTTGGTCTGGTAACATTTTAAAGCTGTCAGTCAGCACTAAAGAAGCCATGGGGCTACTGTATGTTCCATAATGACCTGTTACAGAATGTGAGGGAGGTATTATAAAACCCATTTTCAAAAAGGGAGAATAAACAGAGTTTAACGACTGTAGAGGTATCTCATTGCTACCAACATGCTATACAATCTCATCTAACACAATTGGAATGAGATTGACGCCATCTGCAAAGGAAATAATTGGGGAACATCAGTGTGGATTTCGCCAAAATAGATCAACTACGGCTCAGAATTGTATCATTTGGCAAAAAAAAAAAAAGTGGAAATACAACTTTACGGTTCATCACCTATACATAGATTTTAAAAAGGTCTACAATTAAATTAAAATAAATAAATTATATGACACTTTGGTTAAGTTTGGAGTACCCAATAACTGGTCAAGCTAATTGAGGTATGTTTGAGAGATACACGTGGCAGAATACGGGTTGGATGTCACTTATGAGACACTTTTAAAATACATAATGTATTGAAACACGGAGATGCACTATCTCTGTTACTCTTTATCTAGTTATTAGGGTAATGCAAGAGAGTAGGGAAGGGTTGGCACTAAACGGAACAATGCAGCTATTAGGGTACGGAGATTATCTAGCTTCGTGGGGTTATAGTGAGGAATCTGTGGCAATAAATTCAGACATTTTGGTAGAGTCTAGTCGGTGACCTGGCGGTCTAGGGGTAAGGTGTCAGACTTCTGTGCTGGCGACCGGGGTTCAATCCTCGGTCCCGGCACAGATTTATCTGATTACCAAACCCCTCCTTCACCTCTGACAAGACATCTTGTGAATGTGGGGAATGCCAGGCCTCCACCGTGGTCCGGATTCCACGTTAAACTGTAGGTCCTCCATTTCATCTCACAATCACCCTACCATTACACATTAGCGTAAGTGCGTATAACCCGAACGGGTAGTAAGACGTGGTGCTAATAATAATAATAATAATAATAATAATAATAATAATAATAATAATAATAATAGAGTCTAGTAAGGGAAAAGGTTCAGAAGTGAATGGTGAAAATACTAAGTATATGATAACACAGAGAACACAGATTGAGGACGATAATTTAGATTACTTCGACCAACATATTATTTGGCGGGGTCAATTAATTTAAATATTAAATAATGATTTTAACTAGTAATAACGTTATCAGATTGGAAACTAGCAAAATAATACAGTCAGGAGAGGATGTCAAAACTAGGTCAGTAAGTTGTTGACATTTCACCTGCTGTCGAAGAATGTAAAACTAAGAATATACAAAACTATAATTTATCGGTTGTTCTCTTATGGGTGTGTAACGTGGTCTTTTAGCTTACATGATGAACACCAGTTTAGGGTGTTCGAAAACAAAGTTCTTAGGAAGCTATTTAGTCAAAAAGAGGCTGGAGCTACTGGGCAATGGAGCAGGTTACATAATTATGAGTTACATACTCTTTTCTCATCACAAGATATTGTTAGATACCATCGAGAAGACCTAGACGCAGATGGGAGGGTAACATTAGATTGGACCTGAAAGAGTTAGGGTGTAATGAGGTGGACTGGATAGAACTATGGCTAATAGAGTACTTCTGTAAGTGCGGCAATGAACTTTTAAGTTTTAATGTCATGGAGTAAGTAATGATAAAATATTTTTTATAAATGGACTAGCACTAGGTCTAAGAAAGGTTGGAATATGAATTTTATGATTAAATAAACCTTACGACCTCTCACAACACGCGAACACGCTGGAGATGAACTAATTCTGAGAGTAGTTTACTCGCTCCAGTATTAATTTATGACCAACTTGTTTGTGGATTGAAACGGAAGTTTATTTCTATCTAAATTGTCATTTATTTCCCCGCCACGTCTTAGTAACCGTTTGAGCGTACTTATATTTTAACTGAGCTAATAGAGTAAGGATGAGCAAGGTAGGATTTAAGAGAAGGTTTACCAGCATTTTCCTGGAGGGAGAGTGGTAAAATATGCAGGGAAAGCCACCCTCGATTCGCCCACACAGGAATGATTTAAGGCTAATATATCTTTCATTGAATAAAATGAAGATAAAATAAATTCCTTTAGTTGAAACAAATTAATAGCTACATTTTTAATCCTTTTTTTTTTATCTCTGTCATAAATAACTCTTTAAGAGTAGCGTACATATATTTCCTTATATTTAATTTTTTACTGCGTCACAGCGTTTTATAATTTTTCCCATTGTGATATATTTTATAAAAGAGGTTTGCAAATGTTTTATTTTAAGCTCACTGTGGCAATTTAAATGAAATGAAACGTCCATGTCGCTTACTAACAGAAGCAAAAACAAAAAAACAACAACAAGAAACCAACCCAAAAAAATACGCGAACATTGTTTTCCATGCCTTGTTCTTTCGTTGATGTGTGATTTAATTTAACATTTCCGTGAGCTGGTAAAGTCGTGTTGTTCGAGGGTTGATATGGCATAGCTCTAGGGGTGGGTGGTGGGTAGTAACAGGGGTTGATAGGGCAGGGACGAGAGGAATTTGGGACGGGGGGTTTAGTGCCAACTGTAAAAATAGGGGGTAATTTGATCTGTCTGGGCCTGCTAGCAAACCATCCTTGTGATTCGTTTCAAGCTCGGTGGAATCATTTCAGTGGTCACAGCATGATAATAAACCCACACCTTACTAGAACAACCGACTAAGTCTCCGAACATTCTGTAAGGAAATGGGGGTGAGGATTTAGGTTAAGTACGTAGGTAACAAAGGAAATGATTCAGAAAATGAAAGAAAGAAGGAAATGTAAAAAGTCAACAAGGAAGAAATACGAGGCTAAACAACGATTTAACGAAAGAAACAGATAAAGAGATGAAATACTATATAGAAAATACATGGAATGAGATTATCAAACTGCAAATAGAAGGAAGGTATGTAATGACCTTATACACTACACTAGAAAGCCAAGGAACTGGGAGAAAATGGAAGCAAAGTTGTGAATTGTGCCAGCATTAGGAAAAGAAAACCTCAAAGGTAAAATAGTGACGGATATGAAAAGAGGTTCTTACAATTTTGGAAAGATATAAAAAAAACTAAACGACAAAGAAAATCAACCAGGGAACCTAGAGATATGAACAGAAGAAGACGTAAAATGAGTCCTCAGCATTATAAAGATTGAATTGGAGGGAGCCACGAAGGACGTGCAAAGCAGGAAAGCTGCAGGAGATGATGATATACCAGCTGACCTTCTGAAGGAACTGGGAAACAGTTGATTAATGGTGAGACCTCCTTGACTGATCCAACAAAACAGAAGACTCAAGTAGTAAAAAAGAAAGCATTAACACAATGAGAGTGAATCTTTTTCGTGCATTGTTTTTCAATCATCTGAGAACAGTCAACTAACTCCGCAAGAAACTCACTTAGTTGCGAAATTATTAATCTTACGGTTGTCTTCGTGCCCTCATTATATAAACCTGATAATATTTCCAAAATAAACAACTAAGCCCCAAAATAAACAATACTAAATAAAAAGCACAAAAAAATCCAAAGGGTACTCTTAAAAAGTGATGAACTCAATAAAAAGGCGGTGACCTGGTGGTCTAAGGGTAATGTGTCAGACTTCTGAGCTTGGGGTCCGGGGTTCAATCCTCGGTCCCGGCACAGATTTAGCTGAATGCCAAACCCTTCCTTGACCTCTGGCAAGACGTGTATTAATCACAATTTGTGAGTGTGAGGAATGCCAGGCATCCGTTGTGGTTCGGATTCCACGTTAAACTGTAGGTCCTCCATTTCATCTCACAATCACCCTACCATTACACGTTAGCGTAAGTGCATATAACCCAAACGGGTAGTAAGACGTGGTGATAATAATAATAATAATAATAATAACAATTTCCTTTATTATAGTACTGGCCAACAGTCGTAAGACCTATAACAGGCCAGCACTGAAAGTACAAAAGTACCATACAAATACATATATTTATACGAGAAAATAAGATAAACAAAAATGGTTAAATAATGTTATATAATGAATAATAGTTACCAAAAAAGTAATTAATAATGATAATAATAACAAAAAATAAAGAGTGGTTAAAAGCAGTAGTAATATGCAAAAAATAAATTAGAATATTGTAAAATTTAGATATTATAGGCAGAACCTCTTAGTGATAAATTATTGATAAGGGATTTGCTTAAATAACTCTCTGAATTTAGCTTTTCTTTTATGATAAAAGTCGAATTCAACAAATCTAGAATTGGCGCTATGGATACAACGACCTATAGGGCTTACCTTATAAGAGTTATTGAGAAAAAATAGTTTTGGATTACGAGAATCCCGAGAAGGGATAAGAACGCCTACATGATCAAGGGCAAATTTGCAATAAATCTTGCTATTGAATATATTGAAAACAAAAAGGGCATCACAATAAAGTCTACGCGAGAAGAGAGTTTGGAGCCCTAAGAGGTCATAATCATAATAAACCCGGTTCCTATTGAATCTAAGTTAGAATATGCTACTGTTGCTTGGAATTCTATTACCTTAGCTGACTCTCTTAGGTTGGAAAACGTTCAAAGAAAATTTGTCGCTGCGTGCTATGATATATGAGTATAACACTAAAAAGAAAATAATAGGCCGAAAAGTTAAATATTGAAAAGGTTACATTAAAAAACAAAACATTTAAGCCGAAAGTTAAATTGTTCTTATATTTATAATCGTGTAGCCAAAGCTAACAATTCCTCAATCTAGAGTCAAGTCGAAGAGTGCCGGTCATGTTGCCATACCAGCGTTATATACGCTTGAAAACCCAGAGAAACATGGAAGACAAGGAACAAGGTAGGGGAACGTATTTGGATAACAAATGGGAAGAATACGCATGACAGACAACAAGCAATGAGAACAAATTCTAAGGTTCTAGAATATCCTCATATAGACTGGACTGGCATTACTTCCTTTCTTAAACTCTTTGTAAAGTCCCACGACCTCGCGACCTCTTGCGGTCACCGATCGAACTTGGGTAGTTTCTATCAGTTCGTTACTCGCCGTGGTCTTGCTCGAATGTGTATTTATTGTTTCGCTGAACCGCACCAAAGTCATGAGGTGCAAGAACGGTGAAATGGGGTAAGTAGTTCATTTCCCTTCGTCTTGTTTCTTTTTTAACTGTAGCAAATGCTACAATGGCTTTAAAAAACTTATAAATAAGATCTACGAAACAGGAGAGTGACTAAAGGGACCTTCTAGACGTAGTCATGGTAACTCTAAAGAAGAAGAAACAAGCCAAAAAATGCAGGGACCACAAGACTATCAGTCTCATCTTTCTATGTGGGGATGATAGTGGCAAAAATACTCAACTGCTGTCTGGAACAGAAAATATAAAGTGTAAAATAAGAAGACCAATGTGGATTCAGAAAAGAACTAAGGACCAGAAATGCCATCGGGATATAGAGAGAGTGCTGGATGTCAAGGAAGAAGTCTACATTGATTTCATAGACTGTAAAAATGCGTTTGATAGAGTGAAATAGAAGAAACTGATGGAGATACTCAAGAAAATCAGGATGAGCTGGAAGGACAGAAGGCTGATTGCAGTCCTGTACCTGGGTTGGAGAGTATATTTAAGGTTGAATGATGGAGAGACCACAAGCGTAGAGATAGGAAGAGGATTGAGGCAGGGATGCTTTTTGTCACCCAGTTTGTTAATCTCTTATGGAGAGTGGCTGGTCAGGGAAGCCTCAGAGGGATGTGGTAATTTCAGGATAGGAAGATGCGCCCTTAACACAATAAAATACAAAGATGATCTAGCATTGCTGGCCAAAATAAAAAGAGTTGCAGGAAATGATGGAGCAGCTGGTTGAGATAGGGAAAAGATATGGCATGGAGATCAACATTGAGGCGTCAAAAGTGATGGGGATTTAAAAAAATGAAGAGCCGCTGAAAAACAAAATTGGAAACTAGTTTCAAAACATAGAGCAATTAAAATGTTACATTTGGAGCATATCACTGTATGGAACTGTAACTTAAACTCTTAGGAAGATAGAAAATAAGTAATTGGAGAGCTTTGAAATGTGGCTATGGATAAAGCATGATAAGATCAGATGAACAGAGAGGGTAAAAATGAAGAAGTCCAAAGTAGATTGGTCGATAAGAGAACCATTTTGGAAGTGATGCTTTGATGTAAAACAAACTGGATCGGACACATCCTTAGGAAGAACTGTTTTCTGCACGACGTCATAGAAGAAGGTAAGGTTGACGGAAAGAGGAGCTTAGAAAGAAGGAAGATTCAAATATTGGATGGTTTGGAGGAAACGAGTAAATTATCTTAGTTAAAGGATGAGGCAGAAGACAGGGCGCATTGATGGCCAAGTTCCCTGACAATAGGAATAGACCTGTCGTAAGACATTATAATAATATCATATTCTGAAAATTGAAAAATGACACCTGGACACGGGAATCGAACCCGGGACCTTCGGATTAGTACGCCAATGCTCTTACCACTGAGCTATCCAGTAATCTTCCCGTGCCCATGGTCATTCTTCACTCATAGTTTAAGGCAGAGTCTAAGATGTACGTGCGGAAGTCGTCAGCTTATAAACATGTGATTATATAAGATCACAGCCATCAGACAACGCAGCCATTTTCGACTCGGTAGTTGGCATTTTTTCAGCCATTAGACAATTATATATAATTGCACAGGATTGCATATATTAATGAAACAATAGCCGAAACTATTGGTAATGCATTTTAGTGGGGGTAATCCCTCTTAGTGAACTACTGAACTACACTCTGTAGGTAAACTGTTCATGAGCTACTGAACTACATCCTTTTTTTTTGTGGGTGATTAGGATATTGGATTTTGAATCCCAGCCGTGTATACTGATGTTGTGTTTTTACTAAACGGTTTCCCACTCTTCCTCCACACAAATGATGCTACATGTCCTCTATATTTTACCCTCTTATTTTTCACCGAAATATTGCCCGAATGGGAAGTAAGACCCTGTGCACAAAACATAAAAATAAAATCATAATTTGTACAATCTTCAAAATTAAGCTATTTTGATAATTACCGTTCGATACATTATACATGCCATGACTTTCTTTTAAGTAAGGGAAACGGTTTTTATTCCTGAAATGGTCGGAAAATGTAATTTTGGTGGTAAAGTAACATTCATGAGACTGGATGTTGTGTCTGATCTAGGACATGTGTTGATATAATCAGTCGGTTCAGAAAGTGCCCGTTAAATATACCCAGTAATAATACTGTTTAATTATCGCTCTTGTTATTGCAAAGTTAAATATTCTCATCTTCTGAAAGGAGTACTAATTAACGAGTAACTAATCGTTAGTTGCTAAACAATATTGTTCCGTATCCTCTGCTTCCATTTCCTCAATTAATACTCAGCTACATCTGTGCACAAGTTTCCTCTAGCCCCTTAACTGGATTAAAACACTTATTGCAACTGCTATAATAATGAAATGAGTTCAGCCATTAAAATTATAATTACATTTCTAGTCCATAGATTTTGTGTGTAGTTAGAAGTAGATTTCTAATTAAATCGCTTTGAAAAAGATTTTAATTGCTGCGATAATGTTTGTACTCTTTTCAACCAGCTTTCCTAT
The DNA here is from genome assembly GCA_901482245.1 of Timema douglasi. Lineage (NCBI taxonomy): Eukaryota > Metazoa > Arthropoda > Insecta > Phasmatodea > Timematidae > Timema > Timema douglasi. The sequence continues at coordinate 101,043 of CABEEJ010000101.1, forward strand.
AGTATTTATATAATTTAAGATATATTTGTACACCCAAGTATTTTGTTGAGTGAAAATAGAGATAATCTCTTTTTGATGTAATCAACGTGTCGACGAGATTATTATTTGATAAAAAAAAGGCTTAAATTGGAATTTATTTTGTTCTTAATTAATATTTTTTCTTTCAAGTAGAATCTTTTCTGAATACTTGTCTTTAGAAATATGTCTTACTACCTTCTCGGGTTGTATGCAGATATACTAATTACTATAATGTGATGGGGCTAGTGAAGGTCGAGTTTATAGGAAATGTACTTGGATTCTTGTGGAGGGAGAATATATAACTATTTAGGGAAAATCCCTCTCAGTACACCCGACTGGCATTGAACCTTGATCTCTCCATAATTGGTAGTCTAGTCTATTGTGAGAGTCAGAGGTGGATCCAGATCATTTTAATAGAGGGGTCATAATTATAAATAACATATTTGCTTACAATGTTCGATTTCGGTTTAAAGCCATTTAATAGTTTCTAATTTATATTTGATCTTATGTATGTTTTAAGCCATGGCCATCTTCCCCAATTTTTTAGATTCAGATAGTTTTTTTTAAATCTTTGGATTGGCTCTACCTCAGCAATTTTTTGAAAAATGGTTCACTCTAGAAGCTATGAGTAGTCTTCACCTTGATTTATTTTAAATTAGATTCTTTTGTTGATATAGTTTGGTTTGGGGAGGTCACTACTCGAATCCCGATCAAATCTATTGGTTTCTTTAATTAAATGTCTCCAAATGTTCAAGGTAAATACTGATTAATTTCAATGAAATTATACTTTTTTTCATTCATACTTTATTGGTGTAGTTAAATATGTATAACCTGTATGGGTATTAAGACATGGCTCCAAATTATTAATCCATTATAATTATTTTTTAATGCATGTATTAGTTCAAATTTCACTGATATATAACACTTTATTTTGAATTTAATCTCGAAGAAATCCAAACTAAGCCCAACAAGAATTTAATTGAACTTGTCCAAAAGAGACTCGGTAATTAATTTAAAAATCAAAATATGTTAGCAGCAATGAAGCTCAATTGCTACATATTAAAATAACCACTAAATGGCTATTTGTTTTTAGATTTTAAAATTAATTTGGAGGTCGCTCTAAGCCTAGAACAAACCAATCACCTTCAGTTAGCTCGGCAGCATCGTGATTGTCTCTAATTTTAGAAACAAATTACTTGAAATGATATATTAAATACAAAATCTTTTGGGCAGTCAACATTTTGAAACGAATAACCAGTGACCTAGGTCACAGACAAATGATATACCCAGAACCTCAGCCTCCAGGTTAAAATGGTTGCGCTCCTTTTGCCAGCTTGAGTCCTTCAACACTAGGGTCGCTGTGGTTAGTCCTATCATCTCCCAGCAGCGACACTAGCGATGCCCAGCGTTGAAGGACTCAAGCCGGAAAAAAGAGCGCAGCTAAACCCCCGTAAGGTTGATGGTCTGTTTCTAACTTGTTTGTGGTCAAGGTTAAAATAATATCCATGTCAAATTTCGTTAGATATGGTCCATGAATTTGACAACTATCACGGAAAATGATCCAGACAGTCAGAAGGCAGACAGACGAAATTTCAAATGGTCAGGTTAAAACAAAACCTCTCTTCACTCAGCTTTATATTATAACGATAATCGTACACCGCTTGTTTAGCTTAGTTTCACATGTGGAGAGAGCAGTAGAAGAGTTTGCTCTCACACGGCACTCACTTGGCGGCCTGTCGCTCTTCCAACTTTTTTTCCCATGACTTAGAAACGTTATTTAAAACGGCTTTTAAAACGCGGCAAAGTACACCAGTGGGATATTTTATTGTTTATCAAGTAAAGTGTAAATTCATCATATCAATATTTGATATAATTAAATATTACTAAGATTAAAATAACAGCTCATTAAAGGTGATTCTTGATATGTTTTCTTATATTAAAATCTTGTTTATTTTTGAGTACATTTATTCCAAACAATTATATGTGTAGCCAAATTTTCTTATTTTATCATAAATAACACATTTTTTCAAGAAATGTATTTAAAATAGCATTTTGATGCTTTAGGGCTTATGGATAATTAATATTTTTTTAGTGGGGATATGTAAATTTTATTGGAAAATCTTCTCAGATTGTGAAAGTAAAGAGAAAACGTGTTTTCATTATTTATAATCCCTACTACGTAATATTTACTGAGGATAACCAATCTACCGACAAGTTCGTGTGTGTACTGTATCTCGGTATCTCCCCGTCTAGTGTGTTGGAGCGTAAATCTTATCATCCCACCCAAAGTGTTGAGATTACGGCACTTCACGGGCGCTCCGAGCCTCTGATCGGGTGCGGACCGTATCCCCACCCCACCCCCTAGCCTTCTATTTGGGCCAAACACCCTACTCTACTCTTCAGGGCTAAGCCCAAGACAAGCACCAACATTTCAGAAGGGATTTGGTCCTTATCTCCCTTTTAGTAGCTGTTCACCTCGTCTTCCCACTCGTCTATGGAACTTTCCCCCTCGTCACCTTTATTTTGGTCACTTTCATTTTGTGCAGATATCTCTTAGTCTTACTTTAAATGTAATTTAAATCCTTGGTTTAATTTTTTTTATTATTATCATTGCCTTTCACAACCCATTAGTTTTATAAACAAATATATAGAATAATTACAAGAGATGAGGAAAGTGGAATTTAGATTAATGTTACCAGCATTGGCGTGGAGGGTGGATTGAAAACAGCTTTAATATAACAAAATGGTATGGTTTTATTGTTGTTCAGATTCATTCATAACGTATAACTAAAAACGAATAGCGCATAGCACATTATGCACATGAAATTGAAACATATGTTTCAATGATGGCATTCAAAACTGTGATTCGTTTACAATAAATAATGTTGATTAATCTTTACCTTCCACGCATTATGCATGACTTCAGCATAGAATGCCCTTGAGCTTGAGACGTATCAGCCAATGAGAATGTGAGGAGAGGATATAGCCAATTAAACCGCTAGAATAAAAAGAAAATGGAAAATATCTTCCATTCATGTTTGAACTATTTGTAGGAGGAAAACATATTTGTTAATTATCGTTTTTCTTTTACTGTGGATGATTACGATAGTAGACATAATTGAAACCAAAGAGGAAATAATACTAGATTGATCATGTTATTGATAAGTAAGTCTGCTAGTTTTAATAATATGTGATAATAAAATAAGAACCAAATAAAGAACCAAATTATTTTATCTGATGGGACAGGCATTGCCTAAATTAGGCTAATTTAATGTTACAGAACATATAGTTTAATGAGAGTGATTCAAGTGAACTCTAAAAATAAGTATATTTAAAGATCCTATCTTGTAGAGATATGAGGTGAAGCCAAGTTTTAGGAACGCAAAACAAACTATTTTAGCCATAATTTAATTACTATGTTTCATTATGAACGGCTGTATTTGTATTAGGACTTTGTGTTATTGGTTATATACTATTTATTGCCTATTGTTTATGTGTTATGGATTAATCTTGTACCAACTTAAGGAGGCTCAGCTGGGATTCGTTAGCAGACCTCCCTCCTCTTAGTCAAACCACACTAAATGAGCTTGGTGTTTAGATCGCGTGCCCACCAGATTTAATCTGAAGCGAAACTGAAGACTTACCAAGTTTGGAGTCAGAATGAGAAAAGTTCAACTTGTTGGGAAAGTTTCCGTTTCATTTTTATATTACTTCTGATATTTTGAAATATTATCTTAGTTTTTATTATTTTATCAGAAATAAAATTATTTTGGAAGTCTCTATATCATGTTTTTCCTGTTTCTAGAAGCACGGAGTTTGTACACTGGTTGAGTGTCATGAGAATATTTTTTTTTTCTAAATGATTTCTCACTATCCTTCCACGTAAATTCTGGTACATTCATTTATGATAATTTACCTTCCTCATCCCTACCCCATTAGCTTGATTATCATAGCCAAAATATGTAGTAAGACGTGGTGGGGAAAAAATATTACACACACACATATATATATATTATAATGTATAGTATACTTTTCCATCCTTTAATTTTCACAAATCTATGGACAATATTATTATTATTATTATTATTATTATTAGCACCGCGTCTTACTACCCGTTCGGGATTTACGCACTTACGCTAATGTGTAATGGTAGAGGAATTGTGAGATGAAATGGAGGACCTACAGTTTAACGTGGGATCCGAACCACGGTAGAGGCCTGGCACTCCACATATTCGTTCACAAGTTGGGATTAATACACGTCTTGTTAGAGGTGAAGGAAGGGTTTGTCAATCAGATAGATCTGATCTATATTTTCAACTGTAACTGTCAGCACAAAAGCGTGGTAATCTAATATAAACCTAAGCTCTATTAAATAAATTAAAGAGGTTTTCAAAAATTTCTTACTACTTCCATCTTCCAAAGTAATTACTTGAGTTACAAGGAAACTGGCCACCGTTTGCTGTTTCATTCATGTTGGCGGGATTTTTTTTTATTCGAGGTAATTAATGTGCTCTTTTTAAACTGACTGATTACATCTGTACACGACTTACACACCGATCCATTATCTCGGCGGTAAATTCACCACTGTTAACAGTAGTGGTTTGGTCGCGCCCCCTTTACATACCCCCCTCCCACTTAGCCCTCATGCTATTATACCACTTCATTGTTAAGAAAATCCAATTAAGAAAAATAGAGGGTTGTATTTTTTACTCAATACATCCATATTGTTTTAATTTAAAAGGTTGGATACGTAATTAAGGGGTAACTCTTTTACATTATGTTTATTTTATAGGCAACAGCTCGGAGAAAAGAATTGAAAAGGATAGTATTGGGACAAATGTTTGGATTGAGATAAATCTAAGTCTACTGCCAACATTATCGTAAATAAACCATGTTCCACAAAAACCTATTACCAACTAATTTTTATTTTTCTCTTAAAAATTTAGTATAAAGCTACTAGTTCATAGGCGTATCAGTACAGTATATATCTTAACATTAGTTTAACAGAAAAGTAACATAATGCGCAGAATTTTGAAAATAAATAGCTGGTTTAAAAACATATATATATACCATCCTCAATATGATTTTTTTTTACCACCACGTCCTACAACTTGTTAAACTGTACATGATAATTACTTTAATGGGATAATTATGAGAAAGGAAGTATTTTAGAGGTAATGTACCCACATTTTCATGGAAGGAGAGTTGGAAACCCTTTAGTAAAAACCACCCTCATGAGACCTGATCCGGATTTTAACTCCGATCTCCCCGTCCTCGGTAGCATATTCTAATACGTGAGTGACGCCTTAGACCATTTGGGCACCAAAGTAGGCGGCGGGAAAGGAACTGTTTCAGTCGTAGAATACAGGGTTTGGCCAGGAAGGGTCGTAGTGTAGTTATGTTCATTTGAAATGACGCCAGAACTGTGGAAAGGAATCCTCTGGTCCAAACAGAAGTGTAGCCTACAGTACGTGGTAATGAACACACATGTACTCACCCATAGTGGGGAGCACACAGACAAGGGTGTCGGCCTCAACCAGCAAGGTATTTTATAGAAGTGGAGGTCTAGAATGGCCAGGATGTCTGGTGAGACGTGGAGGAATAAAACAAATGATAAACAAGTTGTTAAGCAATAATGACAGAGACTATCTCATCCTTATAATATTGTCTAAAGTTACTTATTAGAACATTTATTTGAAAATACATATCTATTTATCCATCCGTGTACGAACAATTTAATAGAGAATATTCTTTCAGTTTTGTGAACCATTTATTAGCTTTATCCATTCTTGTGCCAAAAATTTAATGGAGAGTATAATTCACGTTTTGTGATCCGTTTCACATCTACGTTTAATAAACCCTCTGACAATATTATCAATATCTTGATCCTTAAGTAGGAGACAATAAAACATCACTTTGTGTCTCGGCCTTCATGAGACGTGGTCTCATTTACTTCTCTTACCAGAGACAAAGCCAGTTTTAAGGTGGCTGGTTCTTGAATTCTCATCAATATCACTCGATGGTGATAGAAACCCAACTCGAGGGGTGTCCACTGGTCTTAATCCTGATAGTTCAGCAATCAGGTGTATTTAGAGGCTATTTGAACTTGGTACGTGAGGGAATGTCGCATATTAGTTTGTTAGTGTTTGCCATCCTCTAGAAATATTTATTTTACACCACCAACCTTTCCTTAGTAAGAAACAGCGACCGTTTTACAGATACTACTGCTAACAATCAACATAAAAAGAAACATAAAAATAACGGTATTTGTATGGCTTGTATGTTTAAAATTGTACCTTTTATATCTATCACAGGTGACCTGGCGGTCTAGGGGTAAGGTGTCGGACTTCTGTGCTGGGCGTCCGGGGTTCAATCCTCGGTCCCGGCACAGATTTATATGATTACCAAACCCTTCCTTCCCCTCTGACAAGACATCTTGTGAATGTGAGGAATGCCAGGCCTCCACCATGGTTCGGATCCCACGTTAAGCTGTAGGTCCTCCATTTCATCTCACAATCACCCTACAATTACACATTAGAGTAAGTGCGTATAACCTGAACGGGTAGTAAGACGCGGTGCTAATAATAATAATATAAATATCACATCGTGTACCCATTTAAGCTATGTGCATAAATGAATTATTCTAATGAAATAGGGATGAAGAAAATATGATTTGGTATTTTCTTGGCGAAGGGGTTAGAAAAATATTTAGGAAGAATCATTCTCAGCACACCCGACTGAGATTCAAACCCCGATCTACTCATCACATGTAATAAAGTTTACTAAAAGTGTAATATGCGTGTTGTTTTATTTTAAAGGTTTCCTTTAGATCCATTATTTTTTTCCAGCTTGTGATCTGGGTCAGTTTTTTTATTTCAGACATATATTTCACCATCACCGGCCTGTCGTTGCTTCATTTGCCTTTTAATATAACTTAAGACTAGGACAGGCACAACATCCAGTCCCCGGCCTTTAATTTATCACTGTAGAAGGATAAACGAACATTTCACCAATGATAAATTTTCCGCCATGCCGGGATTTGAATCCGAGACCATTAGCTTAGTATACAGACAAGCTATTGACTAAGCTAAGGTGTCGGATGGTTTATTCAGAAAATCAAAAGTTCTAAAATTAAACATACGACCTACACATTTAACGCCCAAGTTAATATAATCTAGCTTTAAGTATCATATATCATCTACTTCCGTGTATGTATGGATCATACCATCATGATTTTATATATATATATTTATTTGTGGTATTTAATGTTCTCTTTCTGAACCGACTGATTATATCAGTAACATATAATAATTTCTATGAGCGAGAGATAAACAGCCTACAATTTTGCCGGGAAAGATATTTTCACATACCTTCCAGGTTTTTTTTACATGCCACAATCATCATAGGACCAACGGCTTTACTTCCCCTCTGAAGTAAGTTGTGCTACGGATTGTTATCGCTCAAGAAAAATCCGTCAGCCCCGGTTGGGTTGGAACCCATGATTATTGTGTCCTGAGGCGAAGCACTTTACCCCAAAACCCCTGAGATCGATTTCATGATTAAAAATCTATTTTTGAGTACCATATAATTTTCATCTACTTCTATCGATAACATCTTCAGGACTATCAAATATAGTTTTGATTACAATATTCCATCTCTAATATAATCTAGTTTTTAGTACCAAATCTAATATAGTTCTGCTTGTGTATGGATAATATCTTCAGGACTATCAAATCTAGTTTTGATTACTATATTCCATCTCTAATATAATCTAGTTTTTAGTACCAAATCTAATATAGTTCTACTTGTGTATATAATCTAGTTTTTAGTACCAAATCTAGAATAGTTCTACTTGTATATAGATAATATCTTCAGGACTATCAAATATAGTTTTGATTACTATATTCCATCTCTAATATAATCTAGTTTTTAGTACCAAATCTAATATAGTTCTACTTGTGTATGGATAATATCTTCAGGACTATCAAATCTAGTTTTGATTACTATATTCCATCTAAAGTATAATCTAGTTTTTAGTACCAAATCTAATATAGTTCTACTTGTGTATGGATAATATCTTCAGGACTATCAAATCTAGTTTTGATTACTATATTCCATCTAAAGTATAATATAGTTCTTAGTACCAAATCTAATATAGTTCTACTTGTGTATGGATAATATCTTCAGGACTATCAAATCTAGTTTTGATTACTATATTCAATCTAAAGTATAATCTAGATTTTAGTACCAAATCTAATATAGTTCTACTTGTGTATGGATAATATCTTCAGGACTATCAAATCTAGTTTTTATTACTATATTCCATCTATAATCTAATCTAATATTTAGTACCCAATCTAATATAGTTCTACTTGTGTATGGATAATATCTTCAGGAATATCAAATCTAGTTTTTATTACTATATTCCATCTATAATCTAATCTAATATTTAGTACCCAATCTAATATAGTTCTACCTGTGTATGGATAATATCTTCAGGATTATCAAATTTTGTCCTAAGTCGCAGAGCTTATTCAACATCTTTCAAACAAGAAAACAACGACAATATTTCCTGAATAAATTACCATATTTGTAATCATTTAAAGGACCAGCTTTCAGTCGAATGTTCATCTACCGGGCTGCCTGAGTAATGTTCTTAAAGCTACAAGACACGTCCCGCCATTCTTGACAGAATCAAGGTGCTATTGCCTGCGACGCTCAAACTTTCACGTCATTTCCATATAAATTGTTTCCTTCGAGCATCGTAATAAAGAAAAAGAAGGAAACGACCCTTTTTGAAGAGGTCGCAGGAAGATAGGGAGCACCGCGGGGGATGGGTAGTAATACTTCAAATCTGTTTTCACGGCAGGAGAGCGAGGAGAGTGCCGGCAGATTTTATTCTCCCTCTTCACAAACTTCTGTTGGAAACATATACTTTTAAAAAGTAAAGAGATAACAAGATTGAACTTTGAAGAATACATTCACGCCCAATAAAATCTTAGACTACCATAAAATTAATACACCTCAGGATAAATATTGATTTATCAAACTATCATATCAATAATTGAATTCATCTTGGAGATATTATTTAACACCACACAAATATTTTAATAATTAATAGCTCGCTTCAGTGACCACATGATCTAAGAAAGATTCACTCTGGGTTTAAACTCAAATCAAGTTTACAGAGGGTGGGTGGCTTTCTCTAAATATTTTCTCACTTCCTCCACGTCAATATGGATACATTCCCTTTAGATTCAACACATTACCTTAACTTATTCACATACAAACAATCAGAGAAGTTAATAAAGACACGGATACTGTAGTTATTAAAAATCTATTTACTTAGCAGGTTTTAGTATACATGGGCTGTGATGAGGAAGGTGAAGTTGAGACAAATTGTAACCTCATTATCATGGTAGTAGATTGGGAAACGGTTGAAAAAAGAGTACTCTAAATGAATTAGGTCATACAATATATATCCTTGCTATAAGTAATTTCAAGGTAATCTTTCTTACTGAAATTATAGCACTGGACCACGTTAGATATGACTATTTGTGATTTCCTATCGAACTTGAATCTCTGTGATTTCCACTCCACTTTAACTCCCTGTGATTTTCAGCCTAGTTTATCTATCTGTAATTTCTTAACCAACTTAACTCTGTTATTTGCTCCCAACCTCAAATCCCTGTGATTTCCATTCTAATTTAACTTCATGTTATTTTCTTTCCTCCTTAATCCCCTGTGATTTCCATTACAACTTAACTTTGTTATTTCTTCCCCACACTAACTTCCTGTTATTTCCTTTCCATCTTAATCCCATGTGATTTTCATTGCGACTTAGCGCTGTTATTCCCCCCCCACCCCGCCATAACTATCTTTTATTCACTCCCCACATTAACACCCTAATATTTCCTCCCCGCTCTAACTTCCTGTTATTTCCTCCCCGCCCTAACTCCCTGTTATTTCCTCCCCGCCTTAACTCCCTGATATTTCCTCCCCGTCCTAACTCCCTGTTATTTACTCCCCGCCCTAACACCCTGTCATTCACTCCCCAAATTAACACCCTGTTATTTCCTCCCCGCCCTAACTCCCTGTTATTTCCTCCCCACCCTAACTCCATGTTATTTTCTCCCCACCCTAACTTCCTGTTATTACCTCCCCACCCTAACACCCTGATATTTCCTCCCCACCCTAACTCCCTGTTATTTCCTCCCCGCCCTAACTCCCTGTTATTTCCTCCCCGCCCTAACTCCCTGTTATTTCCTCCCCACCCTAACTCCCTGTTATTTCCTCCCCGCCCTAACTCCCTGTTATTTCCTCCCCGCCCTAACTCCCTGTTATTTCCTCCCCACCCTAACTCCCTGTTATTTTCTCCCCACCCTAACTTCCTGTTATTACCTCCCCACCCTAACACCCTGATATTTCCTCCCCACCCTAACTCCCTGTTATTTCCTCCCCGCCCTAACTCCCTGTTATTTCCTCCCCGTCTTAACTCCCTGATATTTCCTCCCCGTCCTAACTCCCTGTTATTTACTCCCCGCCCTAACACCATGTCATTCACTCCCCAAATTAACACCCTGTTATTTCCTCCCTGCCCTAACTCCCTGTTATTTCCTCCCCGCCCTAACTCCCTTTTATTTCTTTCCTGCCCTAACCCCCTGTTATTCACTCCCCACATTAACACCCTGATATTTCCTCCCCGCCCTAACTCCCTGTTATTTCCTCCCCGCCCTAACTCCCTGTTATTTCCTCCCCGCCCTAACACCCTGTTATTTCCTCCCCGCCCTAACACCCTGTTATTTCCTCCCCGCCCTAACACCCTGTTATTTCCTCCCCGCCCTAACACCCTGTTATTTCCTCCCCGCCCTAACACCCTGTTATTTCCTCCCCGCCCTAACACCCTGTTATTTCCTCCCCGCCCTAACACCCTGTTATTTCCTCCCCGCCCTAACACCCTGTTATTTCCTCCCCGCCCTAACACCCTGTTATTTCCTCCCCGCCCTAACACCCTGTTATTTCCTCCCCGCCCTAACACCCTGTTATTTCCTCCCCGCCCTAACACCCTGTTATTTCCTCCCCGCCCTAACACCCTGTTATTTCCTCCCCGCCCTAACACCCTGTTATTTCCTCCCCGCCCTAACACCCTGTTATTTCCTCCCCGCCCTAACACCCTGTTATTTCCTCCCCGCCCTAACACCCTGTTATTTCCTCCCCGCCCTAACACCCTGTTATTTCCTCCCCGCCCTAACACCCTGTTATTTCCTCCCCGCCCTAACACCCTGTTATTTCCTCCCCGCCCTAACACCCTGTTATTTCCTCCCCGCCCTAACACCCTGTTATTTCCTCCCCGCCCTAACACCCTGTTATTTCCTCCCCGCCCTAACACCCTGTTATTTCCTCCCCGCCCTAACACCCTGTTATTTCCTCCCCGCCCTAACACCCTGTTATTTCCTCCCCGCCCTAACACCCTGTTATTTCCTCCCCGCCCTAACACCCTGTTATTTCCTCCCCGCCCTAACACCCTGTTATTTCCTCCCCGCCCTAACACCCTGTTATTTCCTCCCCGCCCTAACACCCTGATATTTCCTCCCCGCCCTAACACCCTGATATTTCCTCCCCGCCCTAACTCCCTGTTATTTCCTCCCCGCCCTAACTCCCTGTTATTTCCTCCCCGTCTTAACTCCCTGATATTTCCTCCCCGTCCTAACTCACTGTTATTTACTTCCCGCCCTAACACCCTGTCATTCACTCCCCAAATTAACACCCTGTTATTTCCTCCCTGCCCTAACTCCCTGTTATTTCCTCCCCGCCCTAACTCCCTTTTATTTCTTTCCTGTCCTAACCCCCTGTTATTCACTCCCCACATTAACACCCAGATATTTCCTCCCCACCCTAATTCCCTGTTATTTTCTCCCCACCCTAACTCCCTGTTATTTCCTCTCCGCCCTAACACCCTGATATTTCCTCCCCGCCCTAACACCCTGTTATTTCCTCCCCACTTTAACCCCCTGTTATTCACTCCCCACATTAACACCCTGATATTTCCTCCCCGCCCTAACTCCCTGTTATTTCCTCCCCACCCTAACTTCCTGTTATTTCCTCCCCGCCCTAACACCCTGATATTTCCTCCCCACCCTAACTCCCTGTTATTTCCTCCCCGCCCTAACTCCCTGTTATTTCCTCCCCGCCCTAACACCTTGTTATTCACTCCCCGCCCTAACTCCCTGTTACTTCCTCCCCGCCCTAACTCCCTGTTATTTCCTCCCCGCCCTAGCTCCCTGTTATTCACTTCCCGCCTTGCAGAAGCTACTAATGGTGGAGATGCTGAGCGTCATTTCACCCCAAGAGGTTCATTGTGGAAGCTAAAGGTACTAAAGCTCACACGCATGTCTCCAAGATTGAAACCACTCTTCTGGGATGATATATGAAGTGTGTGTGTGTGTGAGGAAGAGAGGAGGGGAGAGCAGAAAGAAGAGAGGGGTATATAATACTAATGCACAGTCTACAACGAGACTACGTCCTATTTGACCATACAATCAGGTTGAGTGGTTAGAAACATAAGGTGCTAGCTAGTTGAGAGAGGATAAGGTACAACACTTTGTGTGCAATTAAATTAAACGCGTTCTATTTAGAAAGTTTGAAAAGATATGCACACTGGAACATAAAGAGAGAATATAGACTAGGTATGTCTTATAAACACACAAAGAAAGGGTATCTATCAAACTTAAATAAAATACATAGGCCTGTGTAATCATTAATTTACAGAACCATAAGACGTCTACAATGTATACTTATTATGGATGATTACAAAAAAAGAAAATGATTAAAATAGATAATAATAACGGGACCTTTGGCTTAGTATGCCAATGCTCTTACCACTTAGCTATCCAGGATTCGTCCAGTGCACATGGCCATTCTTTACTCATAGTTTAAGGCAGAGTCTATGATGGACGTGTGGAAGTCGTCAGCTTATAAATATGTGATTATATAAGATCACAGCCATCAGAAAACGCAGCCACCCGCGACTCGGTAATTGGCTTATTATAAGGAATACAAAATTAATTTTACAAATCAGCTAAAGTTGCTGCACAACTAAACGGAAGGCAATAACAACTCATATACTCCTAGTTATATGGTTCATACTTCAACAATATGAGAGTGCTAGATATATCTGATTCAATCCTCACCTATACATACAATTTCATATATTTATAACATTATTAATTATATTTCTCTACAGAAATTGACCATCTATTCTGCTATTATATTTTCCAACTGTAACAATACAATGCTTTGTATTGCACAATTACTCCCCACCTAACCTAATATCACTAATAAAATTGCCAAGATACGTACTACCCACCCCCAGAAATAACCTCCAAAAAAACCTATAATAGTATTCTTCTCTATTATAGCCCTATCTAGCCCCAACCATTATTCAAAGCCAGCATTCAGAAAAATCCATTATAAACAGTGAAGTTAAATAACTGTTCAAAACGTACCTTCGTCCAGATTCCCTGGCTACGTCGCTGGCGAGTCAAACGCACCAATAAACAAGAGTTGGGCAACTACATCTCGAAGAACGGCTCAACGGTCTACTCAGCCCGAACATTGGAAATAAACTAGCCAATGTTTACTTGACCCCCCTCTGCCAAATCAACTGACCCTGGTTT
>CABEEJ010000101.1:116436-170639 GCA_901482245.1 Timema douglasi
AAGGACCTTAAGTCCGACGCAAATATATCAATGTTTTCTTTCAGAATAGTAGCTATAGGATGTTTTAAAATAAGGCCGTCCTTTCCGTGTTTTTGTTAATATTTTTGGCAATAAAAGAATATTTTGTTATAAACTTTTTCTATTTACTGTTGATATTTTCTTTGTATTGTTTCATCCTCTCTATCCTATAGTTTAGGGGCCTTGTCTATAGGATCAGCGGAGGGTGTAATACAACAACCTACTTTTCAGCAAAATAAGTACTCAAACTATTATAACTGAACGCCGTAACTTTTACTTGTGTTTAAAAATCTATTAAAGGATATTTGCCACATATTTTTACAACATAATACATACATTCAGGCTATTATAACGAAACATGGTGACGTTCAATCGTGTTTACGAATCAGATTAAAGACCTTTCCCATCTGTGTTACAACAGAATTAATATAATCAAAAGCGCCAGTCATGTTGAGCTAGACCACCGAGGACGGGGATATCGAGGTTTGACTCTCGGTCGGGTGAACTGGGGGTGGTTTTTCCTAAATTGTTTTCCACTCTCTCTCTCTCTCTCCACGCAAATTCGGGTTCACTTCCTCTAAATTCAACCTTCCCAATTCCTAATCCATTAGTGTAATTAGTACTTAAGCGTATAAGCCGAATGGGTAGTAAGACGTGGTGCTAAATAAATAATATACTCAAAACATTTAACTGAGCTTCATAACGTTCACTCGAGCTTACAGCTGTGATATAGAACCAGTCCTGCCCCATCTAACTGCTGTGAAAATATACCTAAACATCAAGGGGATATCTGACTACGGGAACTTAGCTTCCTAACTACTCTGGGAGCTCCTCAGTGGAGACAGAATAAAGGACCCCAAAAAATAAAAAAAAAGAACTAACAAACCCAAAACTCCCGCCAGGGAAACCACAATGAACATGGCTATTGTGATGCAGCCCCGACCCACACGGGGCATTTTTTCAGTTGTGTCACGTGAGCTCTACGCACAGGGAACCCACTCACAGTGTCCACTAATTGGTCTGTGAGGTCACTCATGAATCTGTATATGGACACCAGGTGGACCACCTATAACCCACCTATTTGGAATGACACGTCATGGCTACCAACATTGAACTTTAAGGCTACCTTCTCGTGTAACCACTTCAGCCATCTGAAAGCGTCCCTCCACTTGGTCTTGTTGAGAGCTGCATCTGTTCAGGCGGGAGTCGCCATTTGACGTTAAAAGGGGACAGTAGCTAGTGTCCCATCATCAGGGGTAGCCTTGTGGCTAGAGTCCGGGGAGTTATCGAAAGCTACCTGAAGCCAGGACAATCTAGTGTCCCACTGGTGGCGGAACGCAATAGAGATTTTTGATTCCTGTGACTACGTTCACACAAATTTGGATGCAGGATAGTAGGGAATCTTGGCTATGTGCTTAATCCCCAGATTAAAACACATATTTTTGAAACTTAGATAAGTAAATTGACTGCCATTGTCTGAGACAATGCTACATCGGACTCCAAAATTTGTGAATACTACCCGTTATATACCTTTATGGCCGTTACCGAGGTAGCGTTTCTCAACGGAATGAACCACGTGAGCTTTGAGAATCCGTCTACGACCGTTAATACATATAGTCTCTCATTCACAGACCTTGGTAGAGGCCAAAGAAGCCAAAAAAAATCCTCTCCATGGGGAACCTAGCTACACTGTAGGAAAACATGCCAACGTTGCACACTTTTGGGCAATTTTCACACGCTTTTACATAGTCGCTTAAATATCTGTCCATACCCGTCCAAAATAACCTTTTTATAACTAAACCAATAGTTTTGGAAATACCCAGATGTGAACCCCCGCTGGGGACGTGTGATAATATTAAATTACACTTGCCGAAAAGAGGCGGGAGCGCGTTATTTCCAATGAGACTGGCGGGAGGACATTACATACGAATATCACTTTCCAATTTATAATCATATCACTATTTGTATTGGTGATGGAAATAATGATGAACAGAGTGACAGTCAAATTGGGTAAGGAGAAATTAAAGCAATTATGTTTGCTTATGAATTGATGGTATGGGGAAAAGGAAGTACAGGAACAGTTGCAGAAATGGAATGAAGAGGTTAAAAAGAGTGGAATTGCTGTTTATGATGACGAAGGAATTAATTTAATTCACTCAAATAAGAACACGTAAGTACTGCATATTAATTAATTGGCGCTTTTTATTTTATTAAGATGGATGAAGATAAGCTAAACATAAAATTTGAGGCTGTGGCCTTCCTTTTTTATCCAAGTTAAACATTTTTTCTAAATGTAAGATTATATCAAAAATTAATTTATTTTGTATTTCAAAAGAGATATAATACCTTTGGGTTTACTAGTCTAGTATTTTTTTTTCTTTATATAATCAACAAATAATGTTTATTATATTTTGCCGAGATATTAAAGTTGTTATTCCTTTAAGAGAAATGTAAAATGCAGATTTAGATTATTCAGATATTCTACTTGGACACAGGGTTCACGCCCCACCAACTCTTGGATCATCTAAAGAAGCAAGATTTTTCAATGAAAGTAAGCCAGTTTGTAATCCTAAGATAACAGATTATATGACCATATTTTTCTACTAGTATTTAGGTAGAATTGTACGAATATATTAAAGAAAACCAATGATAAATTTTCCATATTTTAAAACCTCACTTAAAAATGTAATTTATTTTGATAACATTGCAATTTAGTTAGAACGCACATTTTGTAGATCATTTTACGCAGTAAAGGGAAAACTGCCATCATTACTTTATTCTTATTTATTTGGGGAAAAGATCAATCAAATATTAAACATAAAACAATCATAACAATCCTATTTCGGTGACCTGGTGGTCTAGGGGTAAGGTGTCAGACTTCTATGCTGGTGGCCGGGGTTCAATCCTCGGTCCCGGCACAGATTTATCTGATTATCAAACCCTTCCTTCACCTCTGACAAGACATCTTGTGAATGTGAGGAATGCCAGGCCTCCACCGTGGTTCGGATTCCACGTTAAACTGTAGGTCCTCTATTTCATGTCACAATCACCCTGCCATTACACATTAGCGTAAGTGCGTACAACCCGAACGGGTAGTAAGATGCGGTGCTAATAATAATAATAATAATAATAATAATAATAATAATAATTCTATTTGAATAAATGACGTAAATAAACAATGTGAGCATATGTTTGATAAACACTTTTTGTGTGAAGAGTAAAACAAATCCATATCATTCGTACATGAAGTGGAGCCATAGCATGATATTCACCCATTTCGGTGGCAGAATGGTCTAAACTCTAAGGCGCTACTCTCGAATTGGACTAAACTACAGACGACGGAGTATCTAGGTTAGAATATAGATTGGGTGTACCAAGGGTTGTTTAAATGGTTTTATACTCTTCCTCCACGCAAATGTGGGTACACTTTCTCTAAATATAACCTTACTAACCCCTAAAACCATTAGCGTAATTAGTACTTAAGCGTATAACCCAAACGGGTAGTAAGCGGCGGTGCTAAAAAAGAAATACAATTTATTTAATAATTCTTATATCCGTCCGGGTTATACGCTTGAATACTAATTACGCTAATGGGTTGGGAATTGGAAAGGTTGAATAAATAGTAAGTGAGCCCACATTTGCGGTAGAGGGATAACGGAAAACAGATTCGGAAAAAAACACCTTCAGTTCACCCAAGTGAGATTCGAGCCTCAATCTTTCCATCCTCAGCAGTGTAGCGCAACACGAATCTAGCGCGCTAGCTAACTACGCCACCTAGGCGGGTCTTTCCTAGTTATGTAATAGTTTAAAAATACTCTGGCGTGACAAAGAAGAAAGTCTTTAGCTCATTATTTGTTTACTATATAAAACATTCTTGAGGTACTTGATAATGTGTTTACGAAGGTTGGGGGTCGACGACCCTAAAAGGGTTGAAACCCCTACCTTTGATCTAAGAGCTTGTCTCAGCATTATACCTACTGAACGTTATAAAAATAAATAAATGTGATCTCACTTGGCATAGGGACACTAAACGTAATAGACTGGAACGGTGAACCACAGCGGTAAAAACATTTCATACCGGAAATAGTGTGATGGTCGAGGTAATCAAGGGTCGGTTTATTTATAAATCTTGTGTCGAGATCGGGCTGTGATACAATTACCGGTGCGTCTTTTTGTTATACTGGCAGAATTGTTGGGTTAAGTTTCTCCCTTGCTCTGATGTGAAGTCAACTAGGCTTCGTCAATTCTATTAGAAGAGAGGAAGGGGGGGAACCAAAGTTAAGGGAAACCTCTCAAAACTTAGAGAGTTTCTGTGTGAGAGCTCCAAGGCTACAGTGGCTATATTCAAACCAGAGCCAGTGGCGAGAATTACGCTTTCGTCAATGTTTAATCAAATTAATAAACATGCACTCTGATCTTGGCGAAAATAGAGAGGCCAAGAAAACAAGTTCTAGAATGGCCTGCCTTTTAGTATAGTGGGCAGCAGTCCTGGATACTGGTATAGAGGTACCGAGTTTGATTACTGGAGAGGGAGCCTTACAATTGTTGCCATTGTCTGGTTAATTAGGCTTAAGTTGTGTTCAAGGCTTTTACTGGCACCACAGAATATCATTATTATCATCCCATCATCTCAATTGGTTGAAGTAGCAGCACCTAAATTGTACCCCAACATCAGAAGACAGTTGTATATCCACCACCATCAGAAGCTATAGAATGTATAACTAAAAAACTATGGTACCCCAACCTCAGAAGATAGTTAAATATCCACCACCGTCAGAAGACATAGAACGTATAGCCAACCAACTATGGTACCACAACCTCAGAGTACAGTTACATATCCACCACCATCAGAAGCTATAGAATGTATAACCAACAAACTATGGTACCCCAACCTCAGAAGACAGTTAAATATCCACCACCGTCAGAAGATATACAGTGGACTTACCACTTTTGTGGTTTTACATGACAGCTAGCAGAAGCTAGCAAATGGTATCAGTTACGCCAACATTGTCTAAAAATAACTTTTGTCACCATATTTGGAAACAATTATTATTTACTAATTACTACTATTATAATTACTAAAAATATTATCAATCACTTTTAACAATACTTCCTCAAAGATTACAGTATAATTTCTCTTTTCATAATCAAATGTAAGAAAAAAAAGTCTAGTGATTTAATTTTAGTTTTTCTTTTCATTCTTGTGGCAATTACCGGTTAAATAGAGCGTAAAATTCTACATTTAATGTTATTATATTCAGATATTAATATTTTTATAGCTGCCCTCGTATATCTTTAACATAAATAAATGGTTTGTGGTAATAAAGAGGAAATAACATTCAAAGTGTTTGTGAAATAATATAAAGTTTAAATCTTGTAAACAACGAGTATTAACACAATGGCCGAATTCCTCCAAGAGGACCTCTTTTTTCTACGTCAACAACTGGCTTTTACCCAGTGGCCATGTTTGTTTACAAGATACTAGGCCACTTTTAACGGTCTCTTGCTTTTAATAATTAATTTTAATTAAACAGCTAAAGAAAACTTCAATATTAAGCTACGAACTAAACGGTTATTCTCATAACCAAAATATTACACTTTTAAAATACAATATAACATAGAATTATCGTATACAATAAAGTTGTTAAAACTACGTGGGTCAATCAACAAGTTGAACAAAATACTTTATATAGTTTAGTACTATTTATTGGTATTTATGCGTGTCTATGCTACCCGTTAATAATTTTATTACTAATTTGAATAGTACAGTGTCTTTTTTGAACATTAATTTGGCTAGTTAGTAATCTGTGTGTTCTTTTGTGAATATTATTTCGTTGCGTGAGCGTGTTATCCTCGGAAAATAAACGGATTTTTTGGTGATCTTTGAATAATTATTTATCTAATATAACATTAAAGCGTGTGATAAAATAAAATAGCGAGTGTTTCTCAGTGATCTATATACTTTATTCGAAAATTTAAGTCTATCAAGACTATAAAATAAATCTTTTAACCCCAAGATGGTGTTGTGTTGCCCTCTAGGCCAAACCTCGAGTTTTAAAAATTTTATATTCCAAAAAAATCTGTGAAGTGTAATAAAAATTACTTTCGAGTCTTTATCTAGTGTTTATTAAATAAATACCAGACTAAGACTTCAAGTTATAAGTTATTGTATTTTTATTAGAAACTTTGTTACAACTGTTTAAGAGGAGTGAATCTAAAATAGATTTTTGTTAGTTAGGATAGCTTTTGATTTGTCATTGACATTTATTTTATAGGCCTAAACATATTTTCTAGGATATTGATTTTTGTTTGTTAAATTATTTAAGGTCATTATAGATAGGCCTACATATTAAAACAATATAATATAACAGATTGTAAAGGAGAGCACAAACCTGAGGTTGTGTAAAACTTTGGTTAAGTTATTAATCTGTCGTTTTGGCAAGACAATTCAACATTTACTTGTAAGAGGCGGTCGACGAATGATGGCAAAAGCTTTATAGTTTTGCATGCTGGTTCAAGAAAGGGCTTTGTGGAAGGTGCTGAATTATTATTTGCATCAAAGAAGACCACAGGAGATTATCACGGGGAAATGAACGGGGAAAATTTCGAAACCTGGATGAAAAACCAGCTACTGATTAGCCTCGAGGAACCTTCCATTATTGTTCTTAACAATGCTCCATATCATTCTGTACAGGTTAGTGAAAACCTCATACAAGCTTACACAACGCACACACATTAAAGGCATTTTCACTCCAAAAAGTGTTTAAACACTTTCACAACTGTAATTTCCACATTTTTAAAATCAATCTTATTATCTAAGCTAATTTGTAAAATAGATTTATACACTAAAGTCTTTAAGTATCTCTATATCAAGGATGTCTAGTCACAACACCAAAACTTTCTTTTTGTCCTTAATTGGTTTTATCCAAGTTTTGTAAATAAAATTTTAATATTATATGTGAATTTTAGACTTGTCAAGCCATGTTTTAATTCAGTTGATGTTAATCACTTTATTGTAGAATTTTTTTTAATATTTTGTAGCTCATTAAAAGCAAATCAAAGCAAAATAAAATATTATTTTTTTAAATATTAAATGTCAAATAATCCATATAACTATGAGTTCTCTATCTAAGTTTTAACTTTATTACCACTCCTTACTTTAAACTACTTTAGAATGTTTTCTGATTATTATTATTATTATTATTATTATTATTATTATTGCTATTATTATTATTGTCTTTATACCCATTTGGGTTATACGCACTTACACTAATGTGTAACAGTAGGACAATTGTGAAATGAAATGGAGGACCTACAGTTTAACATGGTATCCGAACCACGGTGGAAGCCTGGCATTTCTCACATTCACAAGTTGTGATTAATACACATCTGGTCAGAGATCAAGAAAGGGTTTGGAAATCAAATAAATTTGTGCCGGGACTGAGGAATGAACCCCGGAACCCCGGACCCTCAGTACAGAAGTCTGACACCTTACCTCTAGACCACCAGGTCACCAACATGTTGTAATACTCTTAAAAATGTTTGACTTTTTTTCCTATTTGTAGTTATTGATATTCAGATTTTTCACATTTATTAATGTTGTTAATAATACTGATATTAAAAAAAATGGATTTTTTTTATAATTTTCTATAAGATAATTGGAATTTTTTTATTAAAACTTTATTTATTACAATAAAAACTGATATGGGATTAAATGCTATTTTTTTTAAAAAAATATTATATTCTTGAAAAAATTAATAATACTAGGCCATCAACATATCAAGGTCAACAATATATAGAAAATAAATAAAACAGTCATATAGGTTTCTTGTATAAACTCAAAATTTGACTGTCAGAAGTGACAGCTGCTAAACACATGGTTATGCAGATCATATGGTCCGGCGTAGGGATACATAATTTGGTCTGGTTACTTTTCAAAGCTGTCAGATGTCAGCTGTGAGCTGTCAGTCAGCACCAAAGAAGTGGTATGAGCACTGTAGAATGTATAGCCAACAAACCATGGTACCTTACGCTAAAAAAAATATTCCAGTATCATTTAAAGCATAGTGGAGATTTGCTCTAACCATTCACGCAATGATCGTTTATTCCCAATAAATTCTACCTTTGGTCATCTCTGACGTATTAGTGTAGTTAAATACGGGTAGCCAGAAGAATACTACGACCATACCATGTAATGCTATTATTTTATCAACCTCCCTTATAATAGCCTTGTTCAATATATTCAAAATTAAACAGAATTTTATTTTTATTTCTGGGCTGTGAGATATGGTATAGCAACACTCTTCAGTCTCTCTAATGCTATGAGAGGTTGAAGTCCTCCTCGGTAGCAAGGAAGGGGGGACAATAGAAGGTTGTAGTATCGAAACAATCAAAACGTTCTAGAACGTTTGGAGCAAAATAATATTCTGAAAGGTTAAAAAAGAATGGCTCACCCAAGTCTTGAAGGAGATATCAAGGTGGTATCACGAGTAACCCACGTTGTCATTTCCGTCAAGTATGTCAAGTGTAATATCGTATAGCGCGACACATTTATTAAATTGTTTATAATAAATGAATCAATGATAATATCTCCCTTTAATTACATATTTTAATAAATTCATTATTTATGACATCCGATATAATATGTATCACAGTTTGAGTTTACAATACAATATTTTACAATTTACCATTTTAATATCAATGTTACAAAATAGTTATTTATAATTTACCAATCTAAATATGTAATCGCCTTGAGTGGAGCTCTAGGTGGAGATCTTACAAATTAAATGTAGTAATTTGATTTAATGGCGGATGGTGATAGTTCATTGAAATAGATACAATAAAAGACTGTTGGGTATTTTATAACATTTAATTGTAAGAGAGGTTAGTAAGAAAAAAGTCAATATGCATTTATTATATTTTCAAACACTAATATATTAAATAATTCAATAATGTTAAAGTGACCAGTTTTATAGTAAATGATTTGTTTGTAGTGCATTGCTGTCTTATTAGATTAAGTTGTATATATAATTTTAGAAAACAAAGTTGATTTTTGTATTTATTGAATAAATTAATTTATTTTGATATTTTTTCCTCGAAAATAAGTTATTAATAATCTGATATTAACGTTATTAATAGTAAGTACAGTAAATATTAATTAAAGAAAAAAGAGTCCCATGTAGCTATTGATTTACTTAAACAAATTCTAACTTTTTTTAATGTGGGTTTTATATGTTTTTGAATGGTTTTGGGAGGGGGTTGTACTGTACATTTAATAGCCATGAAATGAGAGCGTGTTTTTTCCGTACTTTGTTCTAATTGAATTTAGGTATAAATCACCAACATGTCTTGTGTGGTAACTGTGTTGGGTGTTGTTGTTTTGTTTGAGAAATTCTTCACTTTAAAGTGTACAAATAATAAGATATTGAGTTGGTGAAGACCTAAAATGGAGAATATGTCATTTTCTGTGTATATGTCTCTGCTCGTGCATAAGTTTGTTGGAACAAATATGTTTCATATAACTTTGTTTTGTGCAGCTTGAAATGGATTGAGAATACTGGCAGAGGCGGTACTCATATATGTCTAAGGAACTGAAAGTGACTATGTATTAGAAAATGAGAAAACATGAGTTTAATATGTCTATTTTCTCAACTATAGTTTTTAGTTGTGATGCTACCCAAACTATGGTAAATATTTTGTTTTGTGATTTTGCTATTTTATTAGTTGTAGATTTGTAAATAGTTTTACTAAGTGTTTCTGTAATGTATAAAAATGTAGTGTTCAGCGAGTTTGTTTTACATAATTCTTTCTTTTCTATGCAAGTGCTTTATAGTGTATTTTTGGAGAGCATAACATCATTAATAATCACCAGAAAGCTCAGTCCCCCATAATGGTAACATTATACCTTGAGGTAGAGAAAACACATTGATCTCAGCACCCTTAACTACAAAGCTCCATAAAATCGAATAAATCAAATAATTTACTGTATTAAATATTAATAATATTTAGCACCGCGTCTTACTACCCGTTCGGGTTATACTCTTTAAGTACTAATTACTTTAATTGATTAGGAATTGGGAAGGTTTTTTAATTAACGGAAGTGAACCCGCATTTGCGTGGAGGGAGAGTGGAAAACCATTTAGGAACCCCCCCCCNCGAACCTTGATCTCCCCGTCCTCAGCAGTCGAGCTCAACACGACAAGCTCGTTAGCCAACTACGCCACCAAGGCGGGTTACTGTATTAAAAAATCCTATCCATGTGAATATAACCCAGGCCCTTGTACTTAAAGAACCACTGCTCTACCATTGAGATAACCATGCTCGTCCCATTTCTTAGCGAACGAAATGTGAAATAGTTGGTTACCCAGTAGTTATCAGAAACCCCCTTTGGTGGCCACATGGTCTAAGGCAGGGTTGTACAGACTTGGCTCGCAAAACGGTTTTGTTCGGCTTTCCTGTGGGTTACTGCTTTCGATTTTAACTCGCGAAAAAAATAACACTCTTGTCGCGAACCAAAATGGATGCTGCATATGTTTACCTGCTCCTTCATTCCGATATTAGTTGGTTTAGTGCCGGAAAATATCTAGAGCGCTTGTTTTCCATTAGTAAATAAACACGTATATTTCTTAAAACGAGGTTAGTTATGAAACAAAAGAGTTTGAAACTTTGAAATTCAAGATCTCACAATTTTATTTAATCTTGCATTAGTAACAGATATGACCAACCATTTGAATAAGTTGAGCTTAAAGCTAATTTAGCTTAATTATAATCATTTGAATGGGTTTTAAAGTAAATGGAAATTTTTTAAATCAACATTGGCCAATAATAATTTTACATTTTTTTCGAATTAAAAAGAACAATTTGAAGAAATAAAGAATTTTTGAGTGACCATAATTTTAAGATCATATTAGGTAACCTACAATGAAACAATCATGGAGGAATTTGAGAAAAGATTTGATGAGCTTAAGGAAATGGAATAAAATTTTCAGTTTTCATTCAACCATTGAATGTTAGCATTGAAAACGTAAGATGTTATCTTCAACCGGAACTGTACGATTTGCAATAATAACATTTTTATACTGCTAAAATCGAAAAAGGGGAAACTTTAAAAAAAATTACTACCAAGAGAGCGCTATCGGAAATTGATGGACTTTGGACTTAATATGTTCTCAATTCTCGGGAGCACATATCTTTGAGAAAACACTTTCTTAACGAGAAATTCATAGAATTTAAATATTGATAAATCATTATTATTAGCACCGAGTCTTACTACCCGTTCGGGTTATACGCACTTACGATAGTGTGTAATGGTAGGGTGATTGTGAGATGAAATGGAGGACCTACAGTTTAATGTGGAATCCGAACCACGGTGGAGGCCTGGCATTCCCCACATTAACAAGATGTCTTGTCAGAGGTGAAGGAAGGGTTTGGTAATCAGATAAATCTGTGCCGGGACCGAGGATTGAACCCCGCCCGCCCGCGCAGGAGTCTGACACCTTACCCCTAGACCGCCAGGTCACCGCTATTGATAAATCACTTTCACATTTAATGCGATTGGTAAATACAAACATTGATATTGATATAGCTACAGTTTATAAATCTATAAACAATTGTATTTTTATCTAATGTTTCAGTAAGAAATTTTATAAGCAATATGATTTTTTATTTAATACGAAATTTTACAAATGATTGCTAAATTTAACGTTCAGACTCCCCATATATTTTAATATACACACTGTATTTATAATTCTGGATGTGACACTCAGATTAGATTGTTTTTTTTTTAATGTGGCCCTCAGATTACCTACAGTTGGACAGCCCTGATTTGAGCTGCTACTCTCACAGTATACTAGACTGCCAGGGACGGGGAGATCAAGGTTCGATCCAGGTTGGTCGTACTGAGTATTTTTCTGAATGGTTTTCCACTCTCCCTCCATGAAAATGCGAGCACACTCCCTCTAATTTAAACCTTCCTAGTCCCTAAGACATCAGTGTAATTAGTACTTGCGTGGGAATCTAGAACGAGTATTAAGACACAGTGCTAAAAACAGCTATCAGGAAAACCACCTTGGGGGGGCCGTAGTGGTCATTTCAACCACCGGGTGTGGCACACTTAACTTGACAGGACTGTACTTGTTACGAGTAACTGTTGTTTGTTAGAATAAAAACTAGCTCATTGTCATTATAGGGGAATTTCTCATCTCACTTAGTAGCCTTCAATTTTACACTTCCATCATATTCTTCGCCTTAAGGTTGTTCAAGTACCTTTTATATTTATTATTTTTACAGTTGTCTTATATAGAAACTATATGTTCTCTCTTGACTGACAATTATTGTTTTTAGTGTTGTTGTTTTTGAGTCATGTTTCGTTACTTTTTAATATACAATTTTATATTTATTTAAGTCCTAATAATATTTTTACTATAACCCCAATACACGAGAAACACGTTGCAGTTGTTATCAAAGCAATGAAAATGATAGAAGGTCCGATACATGTGTATTTTTGAACTGAGCTTTGTCAGTTAACATATTTAAGACCCACATTGGTGGGCAAGTGTTATAAAAGTCAAGTTAACTTAATCTGGTTCACTGGGATGGGGAGGCTGGAATTCGAATAGCAGCATGATCTACTTTTAATTTCCGAACTAGTTTTACACTTTCCCTCCGCACAATTTCAAATAAACTATATATCCTTTAAATTCTTCCTTTATCCTCCATAAACCAATAGTGTTAATATATATGGTTACATAAAATATATTCAGAACCCTCTTGAACACCTTTAAGAGTGCTATAAAGTCCTGGTCATTTGATGAACCTGGATTGCTAAGTGATAGAGCATTAAAGTGCTGGGTGACCTGGCGGTCTAGGGGTAAGGTGTCAGACTTCTGTACTAGCGGCCGGGATTCAATCCCAGGCCCCAGCACAGATTTATCTGATTACCTCTGACAAGATATCTTGTGAATGTGGGGAATGCCAGGCCTCCACCGTGGTTCGGATTCCACGTTAAACTGTAGGTCCTCCATTTCATCTCACAATCACCCTACCATTACACATTAGCGTAAGTGCGTATAACCCGAACGGATAGTAAGACGCGGTGATAATAATAATCATAATAATTAAAGTGCTTTATAAAAGGTCCCAGGCTCGATCCCAGTATTCAAATATCATTATTCAACTTATATTTTAATGCGTATTTGTGAGCGCTACTTATCAGTACCAAATATTAATTTCAATCTACATTGAATAAAAGAAAGCTATTTATGTATTATTTTAAATCTTACCTTTATCAAGGTGTGCTGTGGAATTATCAACTTCGTCCTGACTTTCCATTTCATTTGAACTTATTTTTTGTACATTTTTCATAATTTGTCCACCCATTTCTCAAGTATAGGACATTTTCCTTTTTTTTGCGTTGTCTTGGTGGGAAATATCTTTAGTTAAGAAAATTATTGTGACTAATAACATTCAATTTTATATAACTTTACTTTGCTAGAAAAAAGATAGAAGCCTGTATTTAACTTTAACGGTAAACAAATAAACGTTCCTAGTAATCTTAATATAATTACTGATTAAACTATGTTTTGTAACATCATATTATCTTGAAAATAAACTAACGATTTAAGTAATATTTTTATTGGTAAATTTAAAATGATTGACGAAATATATCTCATTGTTCTTCTCCCCTGTTAATGTTTTCCCGCGGTTTGTGTCGGGACAGCTGTAGAAGGAACGACTCATCTCAGCAGGGAACTGAACTGCGCATGCCTTGAAACAGAAAAAAAAACAAAAAAAACATAAATATTGCGCAGTTAAGTTTCACACCTCCCTAATCAGTGTGTGCGTCACTGTGAATGCAAATACTATCCACTAGAAAGAAGTCAGGATTCGGATAAACACACATATAACGGTCATATACACACACTTGACATAATTATTATCACTAATGTTTGTAAACAGTAATGAACACAAGTATAACGTTCTCTTAGTTAAGATTACAAAACAACTTTTAACTTAGTTACACCAACCAACTTAATTCTCAATACAGAACTAGACCTACATTTCATTCCTCTGCTCAACTTTTCTACTAAATTAAACATATCCTGCCTCACAACATAACAATCGTGTCAATACTCGAACAAAACACCAGCTTGGTTGTTCTCAATTGAATTAACAGTCCTTTATTCGGATGAATCTTAATTTACATGATCCTAATTGAATTGTTAGTCTTTATTCGGTTTAATCTTACTTTCTACATGTTTTAGATTGAACTATTAGTCATATATTCGAATTGATTTTAGTTTACATAATCCTACTATAATTATTTGTTATATATTTGGATTAATCCTACTCTCTACATGCTCCCAATTGAAATGTTAGTCCTATATTTGGATTAGTCCTACTGTACATGCGTCCAAATAAGTTACCCTTCCTATATTTGGACTAATCTTTCATTACATTATATAAATGGACATATCTGCTCAAGATTTCACTAATACTACTATACGTATTCCCAATTGAAATAAACGGATGAATAAGACTTAACTAATATTAACCTCAAACGCTCTAAATTGACAAATATGACCACGAAAAAAAACCCAATCCAACCTTAGATTCTTCAAATTAATATATCCAGCTAAGTCTTGAACTTTTCCTAACTAACATGCCCTCATCTTAAATATCCATAAACTATTCAAAAACCGTACTCTATTTACTCCCAACCATCAATTTAGCTTAAACTGCAGTAGAATCTATGTCTGATGTATCTAAGAGCTACAATGCACACATGACAGCTATTCCAAACTTTAAAAGATTAATCAATTCGACATCAATTTCTTGGTATAATTATAGAATTATTTGGAAATGTCAGGACCATATATGTAGTTATTATTATACTGTATATTCTCACTAAACAAAATATAAAATACTATGTTTAAGGAAACAAATTGCCGTAAACTATTTAACGTTTAACAATATTACAAACTCATTTTAATTCCTGGTTAATTAAAATGGCACACTAGTGGGTTAACATTATCTAGAAAGTTGTACCCCATGAACAGGTTGATAATTTGGTTGTTGTGTAAATATTTTGTCCCCACTAAATCAAATTTTCCTTAAACGCATATCTATTCTTGCAGATGTTTCTTTTTTAATCTACTAAAATGCACCAAAGGGAAATGAATAGGATCATGGCATGGTTATTTAAAATTATGATAGATTTTTTTTCAATGCCCTATATTTGTTTGTTTGGTTATTATTGCCACATACAAAGTCTCTTAAGTCATGTTTAAACAGATAAGTCACCATAATGTTGGTACCACGTACGTGAGCAGTTCCATTGTTTACATTGTTACAGTCAAACGAGTAATGCTGTGAATATCTGTCCCCCTGTGCGATGACGTAATACTCTCTATCGGGATACGAGGATTGCTTCAGCATGAATTCAGAAATAAAAAGAGATGAGCGAAGGTCGGTTTTATAAATACGAAGTGAATTCTAGGGGAAGCTTGAAATATGAGAGTCATGGTGAGTCTAAGTTTGAAGATAAGGTATATATTGCTGTCACATAGTACTTCCTTAATGTTTTAATTATCCATTAAGCTCATATATGTAAGGAGAAAGTCTTAAAACTAATAAATAAAGGATACGATATTATTTTATGTTGACCTTTTTGAATTTGTCATTGTTTACGTTAGATAAGTAAACATGATTATAACGAGATTATGGATGTAATAAACAAAAAGGCCATGATGATTTATATTTACACTTATTATCATAATTATAACGAGCGTACTACACATAAATGAGCCTACCTTACACATTTATGTAACCATGAAAACATTCCTAACTTAATGGATAGTAGGACATATACAAACCTTGGAATGTACGGAGAAGCAAAGGGTGACTTAGATTTGATGACCTCCTACATTGTATTACGGGGCCAGTTTATGACCTTGCCTTGTGCTTGTGGTCCATCTCCACTCTACCTACCTCTCCAGTATCTAGCCTCTGGACCTGCTCCCCCATTTTATCCAAACACCGCCATGACGGTTAAATCAGTCATAAACGAATCTTTCCGTCGGAAACATGTCTATCGACAAAATAAAGTGTCGTTTGATTCGTGTAAAAAAGAAATTATTTGTTGATTAAAACGTGGTGCAAAAAATATTGATGTGTGCAAATATTTTTCTTCATAAAGAATATATATATAAATGTGTGTGTGTGTGTGTGTGAAACTCAGGGCTCGAACTGCACATATAGCTTGTTTGAAACAAAGTTATACAAAATACCTATACACTCACATCCGACAGACTAGGTTTATACCATTAAGGGCCTGTCTTATGACTCCTGGATTAATATTAATCTGGCCGATGAATATTTCTATCTGGTTGATAAGTTCAAACTGCGTCTTATGACTACCGGATAGCATTTATCGGTTAGATAAAATGTATTTATGCATCACACATTTATCAGGAGGTAGCTGATTGTGACGATCTTATCGTTCTGGATAATTCATTACGTAAGACAAATAATTAATTTAACAATAAATAGATTTATTATAGAAAAACATAAATGAGATAATTATAAGATAACAATAGTTATACAAGATTAAGGCTGGTTGACAATTGAACCTGTAGTACATACGTTCAGGAAACAAGAGAACATATCGTGGATAACGGAAAACTTTACGTTAAACACAAGATGTGTTGACATATAGCGAGTCCAAACTATAGGATTGTCTTGCAGCTGCTCAGGTAAATAAGCGTCCAAGGCAGCATGGTCAAAGGCAGTAGGCTGGAAGAGCCTGTTCACTATCAGAACAGCTGGAAAGGCGCCAGGATACTGTCAGTAGGGTCTAAAAGGGAAAACAGTGAAATGATTACCAATCACCAATGAAAGCTAATTGTAAATCCTAGATCCTAGTTTAGAGTTACTATTATATAATATATAGCTTGAACAAGCTTGCTTGATTGGGACTAAAGAAAGTCCTGCAGATTCATTGTATAATGAATATGATAAAGGTTTATTAATTACATTTGTAGATGGCTAACAAACATCTGTCAACACCAAATAGTACTATGGCTGGTCCTTTTCCCAATAGGTACTTTCAGAGCAATCAATAGTACATTTATACAATAACCCATTCCCTGGGGTACAACATTACTTTAGAACACACTATCTTTTAATACTTAGTCAATAGGAGCCAACGACGGGCTAAAAGTAAAGGCATCTGTGCGGACCCCATTATGGAAACTATCAGAGTTCCGCGCTTTACCCACCCCAGCTAATACCGCACGCAAAGCATGCCAAAAAGTATGATTCAACACAATGACCCAACTGGATCAAAGGAAAAGTACTGATTACCTGGTTGTAGCCATACATTTATTAAAAAACTGAACAAGATGTCCACGGCGTCATGAGAAACAGACTAGTCATAAGGACTAAAAAGGAAGTACTGTACTTGTGGAGAAAAGCAACCTTTAAGACTAGGTCCTTATTAATTCTGGAGCTCAAGGCTCCTATATTTAAGCTATAACATATGGACATAGGGAAATCTTAGTCACTTGGACTAATATGAGAAATCTGAAAGACTCGAGAACACATTAGAGTCACTTTGACTACACCAACTAAGTCAGAAGGCCACAAAACAAAAATCTAGTCACTTTGCCTGAAATAAGAATTCTAGAAAAATAGTCCCCTCGACTATCTAAACAAGTCTGAAGGACATGACAAACATTATAGTCGCCTCGACTATACAAACTAAGTCTGAAGGACATTACAAACATTATAGTCACCTCAACTATACAAATTAAGTCTGAAGGACATTACAAACATTATAGTCGCCTCAACTATACAAATTAAGTCTGAAGGACATTACAAAACATTATAGTCGCCTCAACTATACCAACTAAGTCTGAAGGACATTACAAACATTATAGTCGCCTCAACTATACAAACTAAGTCTGAAGGACATTACAAACATTATAGTCGCCTCAACTATACAAATTAAGTCTGAAGGACATTACAAACATTATAGTCGCCTCAACTATACAAATTAAGTCTGAAGGACATTACAAACATTATAGTCGCCTCAACTATACCAACTAAGTCTGAAGGACATTACAAACATTATAGTCTCCAAGACTATACAAACTAAGTCTTAAGGACATTACAAACATTATAGTCGCCTCAACTATACAAACTAAGTCTTAAGGACATTACAAACATTATAGTCGCCTCGACTAAACAAACTAAGTCTGAAGGACATGACAAACATTATAGTCGCCAAGACTATATAAGTTATATCTGAAGGACATGGAAACAAATTCTTGTCTGTTAGACTAGACCCATAAGTCTGATGGACTTATTAATAACGCCTTAATACTTAGAAGAACGAAGAGGATTTCCCTCGACGACGGGGTGAGACCCACGATCCAAATTTCATGGCGAGCTGGCACGTCTGTAGATGATAGAGCGGCTATTCCTTCTACAATGAAATAACGTGGTTAAGTACAATAAGTGAATCTAAGCGGCACTCATTATATACGATTTCTCTGACCAAACAGAAATAAAATGAATAAACGATAAACACAGGCAAATGGGAGAGACGGTAACAAGAGGAGAAAGAAAAAGAAAGAAAGAGAGGGGGAGGAAGGAAAATACTGAAGTGCCAAGAAACGCCGCAAGGGCAGCAGCGCTCTAGGCTAGTGACTTTGATTCCAAGCCAGTCCCGTTCATTTCAACTATTGAGTGATGCATCGAGGATGCTTGTGAGATTTACCATGCCTGTTTCCCCACCATACTCGTCGTAATTTCTTTGAAAGCATGGTGATTGTATCCGAGACCATCCTGTTATGATGAGTAAGTCTTGAAGGATATTATTACTAAATAAATCAATACAATTATCTTCTTTGAATTCAGTTATAGTATTTTTATAAGGATTCGTCTCGTGAGTATTATTTTAAAAAATTGTACTATTTTCTTCTCGGAAGCATGTTGGCTGTATACGAGCCCATCCAGTCATGGAAAGTAGATGTTGAAGAATATTATTCCTAAATATGTCAACTTTAACTCTCTTCTTTGGATTCCGCTATAATGATTATCATAATTTAGTACTTTTATGTAGGTTTGTGGTGTAGATGTCAATTTTACATAATTTACATGCTACATGATAAATTTTATCTGAAAGGTAAAATGGGCGTTGCCATAGTGACGCGTTGTTTTTTATGAGTTTTCACCTTTCAAAATCTGTTTTTATGTTAAAATCTTGATTTACGTGTTTAGTAGGAACAGACTCAGGCTCTAATTAAATATTATAAAGTTAGAAAATTAAATGAATACTTTAATAAATACTAACGGGCTATTTACAGATTTATGGTTAGATAAGAACAACTTATTTAATTGTGAGTACAACAAATGAAATTTTGTAAATGCTGTACCAAACTCTTGACTACATTTTGGCAGACACCTAAATTAATACCTGCAATACAACCTAACTTCTGCGTCCACGTGACGCATCTGTTTCCTCGCATTGGTTAGCCACAATTTTTTTTGATCAAATGTTGAGCGTTGTAGCCACTATCCATGTCTTTGCAGTAGCATCAAAGTTTATGCTCATGCGCACACTTGTAAAAACAGTACTAACCTTGCGTTTTCTGCATAAAAATATATTTATCCTACAGATAGATATCCGGCAGATACATTCAGTTCACAATACACGCAAAGTATCGAAGTTGCTGATAACCTTTATTTGTTCGCTAACTTTAACCCAATTATTCCCAGAACTAGTTTTTTTTAGTAAATGCCTTAATATTCATTTGTATGGCTATAATAGGGTATAATAACAATAATATAACCTCAAATATTTTTATAGCACCATTTCGAAATAATGACATGCCTCA
The DNA here is from genome assembly GCA_901482245.1 of Timema douglasi. NCBI lineage: Eukaryota > Metazoa > Arthropoda > Insecta > Phasmatodea > Timematidae > Timema > Timema douglasi. The sequence goes on from CABEEJ010000101.1 coordinate 136,353, forward strand.
TTAATGGGGCGGTGGGACAGAGAGGGTAGAGGTTATCAATGAATTTTAAAGATGTATAAAATAGTTATAAAAATTAATTTTATTAAAATTAGTGATTAAAACACTACTACAAAATGATTATTTACTATTACAATTTAATTTTTGTCATATTGAGTAGGAAAATTAGAATATTATGCTTCATCAGCAGTCTTTCAGCGAGAATGAAACATCTATGAATAATGTACATGACATCCAACATTGCATTTCATTGTTGTATATTTATGACACTCCCCACATCGAATTTGCGTCAGGCTATTTACAATCACATGATTGAGCCCATCAAGTCGTATGTCATCACATACTCGTTTTTTAAAACGTTTTGGTGATAGTCCTGGAGCTACTCTTATGCTGTACTTAGATAGATTTGTACAATGAATCGAGTGAAGCCTGGTAGATCTAGTTTATCTTCCTTTCTTTGGATGTCAACTATACAACCTCCATGCGTTGTTCACAGAGGCAGTGAGAGGAAACATGATCATCTGCCAATACCACTTCTTCATTCGTACATTTACTCGGTAAGTCGAGATGTTTTGGTCGAGTATGTCTACTCCTCCCATATAACAATCATAGTTGATAATACAGGCAGGCTGGTCAATTTTAATTATTTTCTTTTATTTGTGGCTCCATCTCCTGCTTTACCAATTGGTTTAGCCCCTCGAAGAGTAGAAGCAACCGTTACAATATTGTCATGGTATCTTATCAAAGTTATTCCACTATCTGTATCTGTCAGCTGGGAGTAAGAACCTCTTTTACTTTTTTCTTCAGAGTAAATGCTTCTTCCAAGGACGCTTTCTCAATTCTATTCGAACGAATAGTGACAGTGCAGTAGTGGCCTTTACTCTTTAGTTCCTCTAGTAGACGAACAGAAGTAAATAAATTATCTATATATATGCTGTACTGTCCATGTGGAGATTTGTCAACTAAGTCAATAACAACAGATCCTCCAACTCCTAGCTCGGGATGTGTATTCTCTGTAGATGCACCTTGATAGGGCTCCCCTGGAACTAAATAGCCAAGGCGACTACAAAGACACCACACTTTGTAGCCAAAACGAATTGGTTTACCATGGATGTGTTGTTTAGCACCACGACGACCGTAATATGGTGCCATCGCTTCATCAATTGATACATTTGCATCTTTAGGGAAAACATGTAACCATCTCTTATTTAGTAACAACCAGAGCGGACGAACTTTACCAAATTTGTCATTCTCATCTAGTGTTAAATTATCACATATATTTAATATTTCAAAATGTCTTCAAAAGTGTTTATTGCCATTGCTTTGAGACTGCTTCATTATGAGTATCTCTTGAAGTTTCCCAATACATCCGATACCTTGAAACACTGCAATATCCACTCAACAAGAGGATTCCTAAAAACACTTTGATTTCATTGATAGTTACCTTGAATTTTATATTACCTTTCTGAAAAGCATAGTTGTTTGAACAATTAACTATGAGTTCTAGTACTTCATTGTCAGAAAATATTTCAAAAATCTCTACAGGATTATAATTATTTTGAAGCCATTCAGGCTGTTCCCAAGTTGGTTCTGGTGCTAAAGGCAAGTCCATATCTTGTCACTTTCGGCAAGGAGTTGTAGTTTTTATTCTACTAGACTTATTTTCATTATCTGGTGTGTTAACATTTTCTAGATATTCTTCTGGAATATCTTCTTCACCCATAATTGTACTAAGAATACCTGTGTCTTGAAGGTGCTTGGCGTGCAACTCTGTTGTAGCACGAATTTGATTACCACAGAGATGATTGATGTCTGGGTTGATAAAATCTTCATCTTCCCTGTCTTCATCACTAAGTAAGGGGTTTTCAGGAGGACCCATGAAGACCTTTTCCTCTAATATGTTCTCATCATCATCCAAAATTGAAATTATTTAATATAAAATTAGGCTGAAATCCAAAAAATAAAAAGATAAAAACTTAGTAACCAACTATTCATTCATTCCCACCGCCCCTATATTGGGGCATCAATGTATTTGTTACTATTTACAGAGTAACATTTTATTTATTGGTTATATTACTATTAAGCACAATAAATCAACTAATAATAAAGTGGAAACAAACAATAAATAACTATAATAGTAAAAAATACAGTGACCATAGACTTGCGTTTTCCTTGTTGACATGATGTCCTCAATAAGCTGTTTCTAAACTTCAACACATTTTTTAATAATTATATTATGATGAAATAACTGCTACCAACAGTTTGAACTATCGCCAACCTAGTAATGCAAAGGGAAGAAATTTCCTGAACAACCAAATAGATAGAAAGAAAAAAATAAAAAGTTCACCGCCCCAATATTGGGGTGATGGGAATAAAAGGGTTAACCTCCCGATAGCTATATTTATCCGGTAGTCATAAGCCTGGACCTAAATTGAGTTCAGAGTTTCGGCGTACAGCACCTAAAAGGCAAAGCTGTGCAAGCATGCGTGTACAACGGGTTGCATAGGAGTATGGTGATCGGCACTGTACACCCCGACCTCTTGGAGCACGGCAGCAGAACATGTCACAATCAATAGTAAACAACACATCAGTACATCTAGAAATGGGAATACGTTCTGAGGGTCATCATTAACGGTCCTACATCACAGAAAGTGCTTGCCATTATTACATGTACAAGCATGTGCAATCAGTTCCCAGGGATGCTGACCTTGGAGGCCGGGATTGTTGTACGCAAGGTGAGTACATTGTTGACTAGATACAGTTAAGGTATATTTTCCAAAGTGACCCAAAAGTATTCAGATAGTTTCGTGTTAAATTTTATGTATTATTATTTTCACCCCGAGATAATTATTTTATTGCTATTAAGCGTAAATGTGAGTTTTGAACCCAAAATATAGTATTCATGTTAAACCTTAGCTAACCCATAATTATTTTTTTATCTAGTTTATTTAATACTTCTTAAATGACGTCACTGGATTTAAAGTAAAAATTTCTAGATGCCTTTTAATAATATTTACCCCCTTAAATATAAATTCATAGATATAGTGTTTTTATAATTAAAATATTTTTTTACAACATCTATCGAATTGTTTAGACTACGTCACATGACCGCATTTATGCTCTTGTTTTCCGGTGAACCTTTGAATCAACATTAACTCGGAAAATATAGCTGGATGGGAATTTTATTTCTTATGATTTTCAATGTAGTTCATTATTCTGAGCCAGCCGATTAATATTGACCAAATCTTACTTGACAACCTAGGCCTTAGATGGTGGGCNGGGGGGGGGGGAAGAGTTGAGGGTTCAAACCCCCCCGAAATTTGATGAACGAAATATATATGGCTTTTCTTATGGTTCGAACAATATCAAAATTAAGATACAAGTACAAATTAGGAGGCTGGGTAACCATAAAAAGTTCTTCAAAGAACTTCTAGGGTTGTTTAATATTAATAAATTTTCCTTCCCTTCGGCAGTTATGGTGTTATGTTGTCAAAAAGACACTTCAGATGGCTTCTAGAACTGTTTATTATTCATAATATTTTCTAGCTTCCGGAAATTGGGGGATGTGCCCCTCTCCCCCCTGAAATTATTGGCTGGCTACGGCCTTGTTGACAACATACTCTATTAATTTTTGTTCATGATAAAAACAAAAGGTTTTACAAAACATTATGATCCTAGAAAGGAAATATAGTAAATAATGTTTAGTCCTTGGCTTTATATTATTCTCTGGACATGCTGTACATTCAGTGAGGTATTTTTACAAACCATATTTTACAAGCGAAGAATGTCTCTCGGCTATATCCCATTACTTGCATGTAAATGAATGCTGCTATTTCCCTCCCTCTTCTATATCTTTTCCCCCCATTTCCAGTTTTAGTTTGATATAGAGTCTGCAAGGCTACTTTATTCTGACTGAACCAAGAGCGCGCAATTTGTTACGGTCCATGACCAGACTCGGGCTGCTAAGAGGAACTCTCCATTATTTAATGGCTACTGCCATTCGAAGAGGAGACGATTTGAGAAAGAAGCCATTCTTGGAGGGTGATTTAGCTTGTCGAGTGATGTTTGGATAATAGTGTGAAGGGGTAGTTATACTTGTGGTTGTGAACTCCTGTAAAAGGAAATAAAATAAATTCTCTTGAGGAAATATTTAAACTATTATTTTTAAATTTAATCATGGTTTTCGGTACTATGGATTATTTGCAACCTCAATAAGCAACTAAGCTGGTAAGTGAGGAGTAATTAAAAAAATATATTTCTAGTAATAAATTTTAAAGGGGGGTGTTAGTACCCCCAAAATCTTCCCTTACCCTCTTGGTACTGCACTGCATAATATCTAGGATCTGTTGACTCAATCTTTATAATCTTCTTGCTCCTCTAATCCACATATCACATTAATGCACCACATGGACACACACCTCATACACATACACACACCACACAAACACACACAATACAAAAGCTACAAACACAAACATGTTGTAACTATATATGGATTTATCGCGCCACGCTTTGGGCGGCAATCGTAATAATATGGAATCAATCACCCCGCTTTGGGCGTCGATTGAAACACTACGGATTAATTCCCTGATATAATAATGCTGTGATGATGTTTAGGTTGTCTAAAGCTCTGTGATCGAGCGCCTATCACCACTGTGCGGAAAAGATACCGTTTAATCAGCTGTTTATCTCTCCGTGTTCGAGCACTAATTAAATCGGTATATTAATATAATTAAAGAAAGAGAAATGTTGATGGCTGTTATTTCACACACGGTTTATTTAAATTACACCTGTAAATTACTTGTACATATTTCAATTAAATGTTTTATATCACTGCACACTTGTGATCTTGATGTGATTTATATTATACTATATTAGACTGACTCGTGCATGAGCGTGATCTCGGTGTAGATGCCATTGTGCGTATGTTTAATACGCACAATGGTTTATATATAACATATCCCTTGCCTTTCTCTCCCCTGGTCAACAATGTAAAAACTAACCAATAGAAAGAGTCCTGGCGACAGGTTTTGTGAAGGCTAGCTTCTTATTGGTATAGAGAAATGGTGTATTCTGCCAAATACTATAAAGTTGTTCCCTTTAACAAGAATTGNGCCAAATACTATGAAGCTGTTCCCTTTACCAAGAATTGACGCAGTTATTCTTTTAACAAGAAAGATGGTATAAAAAATATATTTTAGGGGTGAAATCCTTTTCACAATGTTTCTGAGAAGCACTTGTTTCTTCATGGATGAATCTTAAAAGGATACTCTACCTATATTACTTTAAAGAAAAATTTCCTTCATCCATGACTTTTTACATAATTTAGACTAATCCAAACCAATATCATTACAATGCAAAATTGCACAACCAACAATACAGGATAAATCTATAGAAATGATGCACCCAGAAGTTTACATTTTTGGTAAATAGTGACGAAAGGGGGAGGTTACAACAAAGGGTTATATTGTATTAGGGATATAATTTTAATAAATTTTACTTAATGCAGAGTGTTAGGTCGTTTCAACTTTTATAATGATATAATTTTTAATGTCATGTTGTAAGCTTACTCTTAAAATTCAGTCTATGCTTTCGACACATTTTCTGTGATTTTAAAATTATTCTTCATTTATCTGGAGTTTATTTATTTTTTCTATCTTAGGGTAAGGTTGGAAAACTACCTGCTCGTGCCATTTGGGGACACGACTGGACAGTTACTGTTACAGTCCAACACCAATGAACACATGAATGTCCTGTAGTAGAGTTTTGTCCTGTGACATATGTTTTCCTGAAGCTGCATGTGTGTTCGAGAGAAGGGTTGTGGTGGTGGGGTGGAGGGGGGTAGTAAGCACTCCACGTGGCGAGTATGTGTCCTGAATACTGAATGATCCTCTTCTCACAACTTGTTGACGTCAAACAGAGAACACACTCGATGACTACCAAACTGGCGCCGTCGCCCCGAAACATTCCTTTATTCACTTAGTTCTAATGACCGAGTGTAAACAGTTTTTCAAATCTCTATCGAAGCAAAAAGGGCATACGCCTAGGATTGAGGTCAAATTTGAGCTTCAGTATAAGCGTACATCTACATTTTGCTTTGCCTTGAGCATTGTCCAGAGCGTAACTTATAATATATGTCATTCTCAACCATATGTTTAAGGTATTGTTTAGGTCACAAGCTCCTACACTATTCCCTAGCCCTAGGATGCATCACTATTCCCTAGCCCTAGGATGCATCACTATTCCCTAGCCCTAGCAGGCATCACTATTCCCTAGTCCTGGGATGCATCACTATTCCCTAGCCCTAGGATGCATCACTATTCCCTAGCCCTAGGATGCATCACTATTCCCTAGCCCTAGGATGAATCACTATTCCCTAGCCCTAGGATGCATCACTATCCCCTAGTCCTAGGATGCATCACTATTCCCTAACCCTAGGATGAATCACTATTCCCTAATCTTAGGATGCATCACTATTCCCTAGCCCTAGGATGAATCACTATTCCCTAGCCCTAGGATGAATCACTATTCCCTAGCCCTAGGATGCATCACTATTCCCTAGCCCTAGGATGCATCCATTTAACTAACTACGACAATGCAGTCGAGGGTTTTTTCGAATAATTAATGGGTTTTCTGCAAAAAATTAACTTAATGTAATTTGAATACATTACTATTATTTATTACATTAGTTGTCTATTAAAATATACTTATTGTTCACTTTTATGAAAACAATATTTAATTAGCTATGCACAGAAAAATCAGTTTTGTAAAGATTACCAGAAAAAAATGGGGACCGCAAATTTATTTTGTTATAATAAAACTAATTTTGTAGTCAACATTAAATTTCTGTAACCTGCATACAACTGTTTTTTCTGTGTAACAATAAAAATAAATATAAAATGAACTAAATGTAATTATTTTCTAATATAAATCCTTAAAATCTATTTTTGTCATTAACTTGAACACATATTACCCAAACAAGTTATAGCAACAATTTGATTGTGACCCACATAGATAGGTACGTAGACTAAACGTTAGGTTCATTTAGTGTGATTTGCTTTTATTAGAGTTTCTGACTACAGATATGGAGGTACCGGGTTCAATCCTTAGTGCGTCTTGATTTATGTGAAGCAATGGGTATGGAACGGTGTCAACTCAGTAACGTGGGGAATCAATTTGGGTTAGAAATTTCTAATTTTTCACTTTTTATTAAGATTCAGAATCTTGATTCTCAAACGAATCCTATCAAGATTTATATTTGTATTAATTTAGAAGTTAGGTGACCTGGCCGTCTAGGGGTAAGGTGTCAGACTTCTATGCTGGCGGCCGGGGTTCAATCCTCGGTCCCGGCATAGATTTATCTGATTACCAAACCCTTCCTTCACCTCTGACAAGACATCTTGTGAATGTGAGGAATGCCAGGCCTCCACCGTGGTTCGGATTCCACGTTAAACTGTAGGTCCTCCATTTCATCTCACAATCACCCTATCATTACACATTAACGTAAGTGCGTATAACCCGAACGGGTATTAAGACGCGGTGCTAATAATAATAATAATAATGTAGGTCCTTCTTTTCTTCTAACAATCACCCTACCATTACACATTAACGTAAATGCGTATAACCCGAACGGGTAGTAAGACGCGGTGCCAATAATAATAATAATAATTTAGAAGTTTCACAAATTTACTAGGAGCTACACTTTTTTCCCCCATTTTGAGGAGTTAGTTACTAGGACGGATAACATTTCCGAGAGAGGTCCATGGTAAATACTGGGCGAGCCAGTACAAAGTGCTGCGCTACGTCTGGTGGAAGCAGTTGAAGCAGTGGAGGACCACAGCTTCCGGCAGCAGTAATAACATCACCATCATATCGTATTGCACCTGTCGGAGGGCAGATATTGAAGAGCTCCCTCCCCTAACACGGGGGCACCCAACAAGATTAGCTCACTGGTTCGAGAGGGTTCATTAGTTGGGCAGGTCGGCTTTGAAGTTTCAAGTGAAGGCCAACTCGCGTCAGACTCCGGGATTGGATTAGTCCTTGGCTGGAGCCGCCTGACCGGAAACAGGCGATTGATCCACCTAGCTCTGCTGTCTGTCGGTGTTATCCGGTGGAGCATCGTATCCGAGGGGGAACTTTATACAGGGAACAAAGAAACTTTCACTTGATACATGGATGATTAGAGCGCTCCGAAAGAGTGACGGGACCAGCGAATAGCACACTCCATGTTGCTGGTTGTTTTAGTAGTCGACTGATTCCAAAATAACAGACTAGCATTAGCATCTAATGCAAACAAGAAGGTCGTTTGTCGAATACAGTTTTGTGGTGAAACCTATTAGCGATGTACCGGGATATTTAATTGGAATATTAAAATGTAGGACTATGCTATTTTATGTTAGAAGGATCTTCTTATCCTTAATTAGAGTATGATGGATATTTAAGAGTGACTAAATATAATCGTTTTCAATCAAAATTGAGTAAGTATTAGCCGCGTGGTCCAACGCACCAATCCAGCAGTAGACTAGACTGCCCATGACGGGGATATCGAGGTTCGAACCTCGGTCGGGTGTTCTGTGTTTTGTTTTTCTAAAATAGTTTTCTACGCTCCCTCCACGAGTACATTTCCTCTAAATATAACATCCTAATCCCTAAAACCATTAGTGTAATTAGTGCATAGGCATAAAACCCACTGTGGTTCGGATTCCACGTTAAACTGTAGGTCCTTCATTTCATCTCACAATCACCCTACCATTACACATTAGCGTAAGTGCGTATAACCCGAAAGGGTAGTAAGACGCGGCGATAAAAACATATAACGTGTTATGCCTGGATCACGTTCAACTTAACGTTGACTTGCAGTTATTATTATTAGCACCGCGTCTTACTACCCGTTCGGGTTATACGCACTTACGCTAATGTGTAATGGTAAGGTGATTGTGAGATGAAATGAAGGACCTACAGTTTAACGTGGAATCCGAACCACGGTGGAGGCCTGGCATTCCCCACATTCACAAGATGTCTTGTCAGAGGTGAAGACTTGCAGTTAACTTAACGTAATAGATGTCCTGAAAAGTTTTTTTTTTTTTTTTTTTTTTTTTTTTTTTAACTTTAAGTGAACGTTACTTGAAGCGTATCATGTGATCTAGCCAGCCAATCATTATACAAGTGACGTCAACAGGGATATTTAGTAATTCATTTGTTGGTTTTATGACCAAGGTTTAACACTTTAGCTTAAGTTTTAGTGGTCAGACATTGAGACCAAATGATTAAACTAAAATAGGAATGCTAGTTTTATCAAAATTTTGATAATAAATATATATTACATTGATGTAAGACTTTACACATTCCCAGATCATCACTTTACAAATACTTAGGTACTCCAGAGTTCAGATGTTTGGCTAGAGTTGTTACGTTAAGTTACGTGAATCGTGATCACACAACTGTTTTCTTAAGTTAAGTGAACCTTAAGTGAAGTTACGTTAAGTTTAAGTTATGTTGATCGTGATCCCAGCATTAATATAAAAAAAGTGCTAATTTAGCAAACGCCTATGTAAATACAATCAATTTTCAGAATATATCTAGCTGGATAATTCCTCTCTAAAAGCACGATAATAGCTTCGGCTATTTGATTCCTAATACAATGTATTGATAATCTTCTCCTTAGCACGTGAATGAGCTATACATGAGTTAAGTTGGCATTTATATAAATATTATATAAATGAAACTTAATAAAAAAAAATATATATATAAATGAAACTTAATAAATATTTCAAAATAAAATTAAAAAACTATATATAAAAATGAAATTTAATAAATATTTCAAAATAAAATTTAAAAAATCTTTTCATCCTGTTTATTTGGGTAGAGGTTCCTGAATACAGATCCAAATATCCCTGGTTCGATCCCCGGCGCTTCAAAAAAATTATCCGTGAAGCAATGGATTCTTGAACGGAGTCAAACTCACCATCGTGAGCACAGATGAAGAGCTACTTGAATAAAGAAATAGCGGGTCCATTTTAGAAAACTGAGATTAATGTTGTGATGACCACCTTACAACTTCTATCCTCAAATGTTAGCAGTATCATCGAAAATGGCGGTGGGTACTCGGTTAGTATAGCTCGCTCGAGGGCTCACACGATAATGCTATTATTTATTTAGAATACTCCTATTTCACGCCTTCGTTCATTTAAGCCAAATACTATGATATTTTTAAGAGTAAAATTGGAAGAAAATTGTCAATAATATTTATTCATTTGAAAAACTACCCATTAGAATTATATTTAAATACTATGGACAACATATTCAATTATTTCAAAATATATCAAATCCTTCCCTGAGTAAAATAATTATTTATTATTTCAAAATAAATTGAAACCATAATTTGGTACAAAGAACAGCCGTCTACAAAATATACAATCAAATCTAGTAGAAAAGTGAGAGCTAAACATTAGGTTTATCTTCTGTCCAGATATTACCCATAGCTTAAGGTGGAGTCTGTAATGGATGCGTGAGACCTTCAGCTGCTTACACAAAATCCGCCGTAAGCTATAAATTGATATACGACCCTAAACAGACTTCGAACATGGCTAGCCTAATGGTAGAGATGCACAGCGTACTAAGTCGAAGATGTGTAGGTGTCCATTTTACACCCATTTAAATGAATAATTTTGAACAATAGCTATGTTCAATATAGTTATTTATTGTTATTGTTAATATACATTTGTTGTTATAATAATAATAATAATAATAATAGTTTATTGTTTGTTATATGTCCTCTAAACTATATCTTGATTTTAACATTATCTATAAGATTAGGGGGATTTCCTTATGACCTACTCTTGAATATTACCATATTTTAGAATATAAACATAACAATTATTTTCAAAATTGGTGTAGGAAATCTTTTACATAGAATTTGTTGTTATTTGTTGGTTAGATTTACTAAAAATTGACTAAATAATTTTGAAACTTTTTCAAAAATGGTTGTTACGTAATAATATATAATTTTAAAATTTTATTCCAAACTAATAAATTCCATGAGAATTTATGTACGATCTTGAGTCGTAGCATTTATTTTAATATTACGTTTCGCACCAAGATCTTTAACTGATTAATATAATGGGTAGAGAATGAAGAAAATAGTTTAAAGAAAATGCACCCGAATCAGCGTAGAGAAGGGTTAGGATATTCCCATTTTGGAACAACCTATTTTGACCTGGCCGGGATTCAAAACTTGACCTCCTAGTACTGGTTATCTATTTTGACCTGGCCTGGATCCAAAACTCGACCTCCTAGCACTGGTTATCTATTTTGACCTGGCCTGGATCCAAAAATCGACCTCCTAGTACTTGTTATCTATTTTGAGCTGGCGGGGATCTGAAACTTGACCTCCTAGTATTAGTTATATATTTTGACCTGGCCGAGATCTGAAACTCAACCTCCTAGCACTAGTGATCTATTTTAACCTGGCGGGGATCTGAAACTCGACCTCACAGTAGAAGTAATCCTCTTTTTTTTTTTTTTTTTTNGGAATATACCCCTTTTTTTTTTTTTTTTTGCGAGAGTGAAGCGGTAGTCGAAAAACAAGAGCAGAACATAAATGTGGTCACATGACGAACTGTAAGCCAATCACAAGAAATCAGCACGAACTGCTTGGATCAATCTGCACCAATAGAAACAAGCTCGGCTCTGTCCAAACTCCTCCATAGAAATCTGCGCGCTTGAAACCAACCGGCTCACTCAGGGCTCATTCTGTTTCTAAACTATATAATATCTTTGCTAACATGCGAACATGGACGTGTTCTAAATTTTCGACGAATGTGTTAATCAAGCATTTGACAATTTTAAATAATTGTTTATAATTTATCAAATGTGAGGTGGGATTTGAAAGGGGACATTTTTTCGGAATTATTGATTTAGGGTTTTTACACTTTCTTGCATAGCTTAAAATGCTGATAGATTTAACACCAAATTTACATCGATATCTTAAAATTGGACTGAGCTTATGATAAATTAAAAAAAAAAATTGTATAGAAATAAGGTGCTTTGAGAAAAACGTTTTCAAAGTCAATCTATTCATCACTGCTATTCTCTGGTAAATTTCTATCATAAAAGTAGTCTTCAAAAGCTTGGTAATTTTACCACAAATATTGTTCACCTCTATTTTACTAAGGACCCTCAAAATAATTTTTTCATCCAGTTTTAATTATTACCATTACACAATAACACACAAATATTCACTTGGCAATACAAAACAAAAACAACTGTAATAGCTTAACAGTATAAAAGGGACTTCATGTCTGCGAAACTTGACTGTTATCTTGTTATTTGATCTATGCTGTTATTAACAACTTATTTAAAACGTACCTTTTGTCGCCAGAGATGAGAAAATATGAGACACCTTCTCTTGTATAACATTTTAATGTAGTTCCTTGAAACACCACTAGTGTTATGTTGTTAAAAGGATACTCTTGTCGGGGCCATGTTATTTAACCGTAACTACAAGAGCACCCTCTACCGTGGTTAATAGATCTGAGATTTTTATGGCATGCTACTTATTATGTGTGAATTTGGATGACTTTATCAGGTGGAAAAAAAAACTATTTTTAACTACCAACAAAAAAAATGCTATTTTTAACACTAACCCTTTAATTTTCTTCTCCTGAAAAATTAAACTCTTCAACAAAAGGTCCCCTTTCAGATTCAGCCTCACAATTACAGATCCTATATTTCTTAAAAACTATGAATTGTCTTAATACATTGTACTTAAATCCTACAAAATTAAAAACTACTTAAGAGCACCACTTTTTCCCCCTCTTCACTTTAGCACCTTATTACCGTTACAATAATTACACTAATGGGTGAAGGATTAAGGAAGGTAAGATTATAGACGAAATGATGAACTTGCATTTGCGTCGAGGAATAGTGAGAAACTATTTAAGAAACAAAGCACCATCAGAAATTTGAACTCCAATCTCAACACCATCTATCTCCGCCATGTTAGTAGCATTAACTTTCTGACGATAATTTTTTTGATATCGCGAGTAAATATTTATCGAGGTAAGCCATAGGATTGTTGGTTTTACTAGTTCACGCCAACAAGTTATGACGCGGGGATAGTTCGCTCGTGGAAATGTGGACCATGTCACGTTTTTGAACCATTTCAAGAATAAACCCCATATATTATGATTTATCAAGAGAATTACTAAGAACACAATGAGAAGGGATTTTAGAAATCACTTGTTTTTTTCTCTCTTGCGTCGAAAATTGATAAAGTTTCATTCTAATCCTTAATCCTTAATACTTTCTCGCATCCTCGGGTAGAGAGAGTATTGTGATTGCAAAAAAATTGAATTTGTTATTTTGATGGAAGTGGTTTTTGCGATGCCATCTTTTATGTCTATGTGTCTGTATCTTGGACTAGAGTCAAAAAAATTTCATTGATATAGCCGAAACTTGGTATCTAATGTTCATCAGATGAATTTTTGGAATTATCTAACTAACCCTAAAAGTAAGGGTTGCTTACTGAAGTGGTGAAAAAGAAAAAAATCTATTTTCTAAAATTTGGTTATAACGATTTAATTAAATTTCACACCTAGGCACTGTTTATTATATTTTAAAATGAAAACTTGATTAAATTCAGCTCAACTTCACCGTTGTGAAGGATAGGATTAATAAAATGGCACTGCAATCCGTTTTATGGTTCCATCGTGATCTTATATACAATTTGTGCTCAATAAAGATTTTTTTCGCTTCTTTTTTCACCTGCCACTGCTTGCGTTAAAGCATAACTCGAACAATAGACCGGACTGTAGATCGGGGTTCGAGTTCCACTCGAGTGCACCAAGGGTGATTCCTCCTAAATAGTTTACCTTTCTTTCTCCACACAAATGAGTGTACACTTCTTTGAAATTCAACTATAAATAAATCTAACATATTAGCGTAATTAGTACATATGAGTACAGCCCGAACGAAAAGCAAGCCGTGATGCTAAAATAGTTTAAATACCTGATATTTATTAATGTTTTTCCCAACTTGTTGCGCTGTATCTGCTAGTGATCCAACCCTAGTGTGCTATTGATGACTTTAAAACACACACAAGCACATAACACTCCATCTAACCATCACTCCGGGCGTCGGTAGCGTCTCTCCAACAGGACGACGGTCCGACCTGGTTCCTTTCTCGTCTGTGACGTCATCCTACTTGAAGCCCGTGCAGATCTTGTTAAAGACGAGCAAGGTTAATTCGATTTTGTTTGTTATGTGACGAAGAGAGTAGATGACAGAGAAAACACTATTTACTGTCCTTCTGTGACTTCTCTTTGTTGACTTGTTGGTAAATACTGCCTAACTGGCTTTAATTTGGTAAACAGGTATTACTTTCTTTAGACAACAATAAGTTAAATAAACTAAACCTGTGTTTACCTAACCTCAATTCAAATGAAATTTACCTAAATAACCTAGCTCAGGGTTGTCCAAGTGGTAGCCCATGAGCCGTGAAACTGTTTTGTGTGGCCTTCCTGAGGAATGGGGCTTTTGATTCTCACTTGCGAAAAAATAAAACTCTCGTCGCCAAACGAAATGGTTGCTGCGAATGGTGATTTGCTCCTCCATTCTGACATTTGCTTTTTGAGTGACAGAAAGATTTAAAGAGGTAATTTTTGCCTTTCGGAAATAAATACTCATATTTCTTAAAACAATAAGTCTGACACAACACCGCTTGAAACTCAAATGAAGGTTCCATCTTTTTATTTTATTTTGTTTAGCATATAAGACCCAGCCATTTGAATGAGTCGAACTTGGACAAACAACATAAAATGTCCAAATTATATTATAGTCATTTGAATGGATTTAAAAGTAAATTGAAGCTTTTTAATTCATCATTGGCTTATGTAACTTTAATTTATTTCAAAATTGCAAAGAAGAACTTGAATAAATCACGAATTTTGAGGGAAAATCATTTTCAGTTCACATAAAGTACTGTACATGTACTTTACAATGAAACTTTCATGGAAGACTTTGAGAAACAATTTGGCGAAATTATAGAAATTAAAGAAGATATTCCAATTTTCAATAAACCATCAACTGTCAGCAATAAAAAGCTAAGATCTGACCTTCATCTGGAATTGTGAGATTTGCAATCAGACCTTTTTCATACTGATGGAATTTAAAAAGGATGAACATTTTGTTAAATGACTACCAAGAGAGTGCTATTAGTAATTGGGGGACTTTGGACTTAAGAAGTGCTCAATGTCAGGGAACATATATTTTTGCGAAAGCACTATTTCGATTATGAAATTCATAAAATCCAAATAATTAGAAATCTCTTACACACTAACTGCGATTGGCAAATACAAACATAGATATTGGCATAGCTAGTTTAATTTATAAATGTATAAACAATTGTGTCTTGTCTAATGTTTCAATAATATATTTTATAAGCAGCATGGCATTTCTTTAGTTCTAAATTTTAGAAGTGCTTGCTAATCTAAACGGCTTGACTCTACTTATATTTTAATAGCTGCACTTTATTTATAATTCTGGACGCGATTCTTGAAATTATATTCTTTTAATATGGTCCCAATATTACCTAAAGTTAAACAACCCTGACCTAGATTAAACTAAGTATAATTTTGCTACATCATAGTTTGTTTTTAATATACATCACCCTAACAATATATTGAATGTAAATTTAAACACTCATTAGATAAAGAGAATCCATAGCCAAAACTCAAAAACGTGTTTTATGTTGGGATGTATATAACTAAACTTGTTAGGGAAAATACCACAAACTACAACGTATTTTCATGAGATTGTCTCAACAAACTATTAATAGTTTAAACTAGTTGTTGTTTAATTGATTTTAGTTTAATATGCGTTTGACAACATTATTCTAACAACGTAATTATATTGGGATCTATTTTGTTCGTGCATTTGTATTTACAGTATATGGTGTTTGAATTTAACGATGAAAGTGTAAGGTAGTAATTTCTTCACTTTGTATGCCATACACATTATAATATATAGTTCAATAAACATGAGGGGGAAATGCAAGTGTGCTGAATAGTGTACAGTATAAACTTTGACGAGTGTTTTGTACACTTCTGAATGTTTAAGTTATAAACTTTGTAAGTTACGTTATTTGCTCTTCTGAATACCAGCACATAGAATTAACACACGAAACTTGTAAATTTATATCATTAGTCACCGATTGAAATTCATGACTAGAAAAATAAAAAATAAAACCATTCAACCAATTTCTATCTAAAGTGGGAACGGATGTCAAATTCAGATTAATGCGAGGTAAATTTGTGTTAGTTACAGTCGTGTGAAATATTGTCTACTCTGAAATACTCGGCGTATGGAAACTTCACAGCCAGGAGGCAAATTTTAATGAAAGCAATTCATACTTGTCCTATGATGAAGTAGCACCCCACCCCTTTTTGAATACCCCAAACCCTCACACATAAGTATATGCACATATATAGGTAATTGTATATGGCCTATGATAGATATTAAATGCTTCTTTTTTCCAATTCTTGTTTGTTATTTAAAAAAATATAAATACATTTAATTTTATTTGAGATTAATTTGGATGACACAATATAAAGGGAAAATTAGCCACACTGGTGGGTACGTGGACAAGTCGTCAGACTTATAGAGTCTCTTTTTATATTGTTGGGAATAGAAAGGGGGGAGGGCTGGTTTAAATATCAAAAATATTTACCTAAGCTGTTTCCAACTCTCTTTCTTTGTTATTTATACATATACCCTTATTTTTATAAATAATGTAAAAATATATTAGAACATACAATTATTATTTTAATTAATAACATATAATTTATTTGATATATTTACAGGGTGGGCAAGAAAATGTACATA
The DNA here is from genome assembly GCA_901482245.1 of Timema douglasi. Lineage (NCBI taxonomy): Eukaryota > Metazoa > Arthropoda > Insecta > Phasmatodea > Timematidae > Timema > Timema douglasi. Next base: position 153,231 of record CABEEJ010000101.1, read on the forward strand.
TTGATAAAATAAAAGTTCCATACTTAATCAATCTTCACTAAATTTCTTCAAACTTGCCTACTCCCTCCGCTTCAGCAAAATCCATACACCAAGTCATAAATATTCCTTTATTCTTAAAGCTCTTTAGTTATTCTATTTTTCACATATTCGTCTACAACATTTATATGCATCTTACATAGCTTACTCCTAATTTTTTAACACCACTCTCTACCTTCCTCATATTTTCAACATTCCCAAACCAACGGGCTTCTTTCCCATTGACCCATTGGATTCCTTTTACATCTGCACTATTTCAGCACTCATTCATTACTGAGTGTCCATACGAGTGTTTTCACATGTTTCTCTTAGATATCTCATTCCAGCATTATTCAACTTGCTCCTGTGTTTCTACTGACAAACACACTCTTCACATTCATAAAACAAGATTGGCGTTATCACAATTTAACTTACTGACATATTTGCCTATTTCAATAAAATATAATTCTTTGCAATAGTCCACATACATACAACTATTCTCTGAGATCCACTAACCCGCCTGTGGAATTCATCATCTATCTTTCCATTATTATAGAACATTCTGACCAGATACTCAAAATCATTCATATGTTCTAACATATTTTCACTTATACTAACCTGACAATCATTTAATTATGCATCCTTATCAAAAACTATCACCTTAGTTTTGAGGACATTTATACGAAGATCCTGTATCCATATTTAAATTATTTAATGCATTCTGAAAATAACATTAATTCTCAGCCATTAGTACCGCATCATTTGCATATAACAGTACTCTTACAATAACATTGACAGGTTGTGCACCAACCACGTCCTCACAATCATGCCTCATACACTTATCCATACATTTATTAAATAGCCATGGAAATATAGCACAACTGTTTTACACCCGAGACAATGTCAAACTATTCGCTCAAAGCCCCATACATACTGTACTTCCTTCCATCATAAACTACCATAATTTCATTTACTATCAATGCATAAACACCATACTCAGAGTATTCCAATACATACTCCTATTCACCCTGTGGCATTAGCTACAAAATAAGGAGAACGAAGATGATGTAGCATGACCTACTTACCACATTGCACTGTCAAAGCGTCGCACGGAGTTTCCGCAATTTAGCAACAAAGCATCCAATCAAGACCCTGACGCGCAACGAACTGACTGTGCTAACCAAATTTATAGGGGTGACCACTAGAGGTTGCGCAGTGATAGAACATTCCAAAATGTTTGAGAAGGGAAGTGATCCCAGTTATAGTCCATCGGAGTTGGTTCTCGAACAATTGAGCTCATTCTCAGAGCTTCAAGAACGTGTATTTTTCATGCACTTATCCTCCCACGTGACTCAATTATGTTCTACCAACCTTGTTCCTCGCCTTCCCCTTTCTCTGTTCTAATTTCTGTATGTTGCCATTACCAGCACTTTTGGATTTGACTCTTGCTAGAGGAGAACGTAGCCTTGGATGCGCGTTATTGAAAATATAAGGGAAATCTAACGTTTCGGCATTGATAATATTCTTATTTTGTAATGCAACTTTTCAAAATTCTCTTTCAGCTTATTAGATAATTTAAAAAAATTTAAAATACTCATGTAGTGGAAACTGAACTTAAATTTGATCGTGGTTAATTTATAAGGATTTCCAAGGACTATAACAATGAACATTGACATCATGGATGAGATCGATATAAATCTATAGTTAAATATTGCTATACATATTGCCTTTGATGTTGTAGATGGATAGAAAAGTAATAATATTTAATTAGTTTTGTATAACTCAGATTATTGTAAATCTCTATTGATATTGGACTATCATGGCAGATCTTAACTTATTAATGAAATATCATAAGTTATGATTACGAGTAATCTAGAAGTTCATTCTTATTTATTCGTGGAGTATGTTTAATCTCTTTGAAATATTAAATAATTAAGATTGCTTTAGTAATGACTGGAGATAAGTGCCTTAATATATTTGCCTTTGTTTAGTCATGTAAATGGCCAAGGAACATTTTTGGTACGAAAGATAACTAAATGTCGTGTAGGAAAAAACAAGGCAATAGTTCTAACTCCTTTTAGAATTGATTTGAAACTTCTCCTATTTAATCTAGGTTTGTTACTATTCCTATCTATTTGTGATGCATTTAAATATCACTTACTCTCATGGTTAAATTTAGTCTAGCGGTTCATTCTAGTTTTTTTTTTCTAAATATGGTTTTGTTCTTTGAAAAATGAGCTTAATTTTTGGACTATATAATATTCTTTTTGTTATAGGTTATAAGTAAATCTTGGACGTGTTAAATTTAAATTATTTTAAAGTAAAGTTACTGATTTACTGATGTTAGTGAAGACCAAAAATTGAAATAACCTTTTATATTAACATTTAGACACACACAAAAACCCACACATACATATATATTATTAAATATATATATATTCTTAAAATATATTTACCGTATTTTTTATCTGTACCATCATGCATGTTACAGATATATTATTATTATAGATACACATTTAATTCGATCTCTAGTTTTTTCTTTATGTTGTGGTAAATTGGTTTCACATTTCAAGAGCACCCAGAGGCTATGTATTTATTTACTAATTTTTTGAGTATGTCATGAGGTTTCTAAGATGAGGGCACAAAATACGACCGTCTGGTAACTGTTTCCACAACCAGGTGAGTTGCGTGCTCTGAGTGGCAGTTGTCTGTTCTCATACTATTGTAACTGATTTCACTCAAACGACTCACTCTGATTGTTTTATTCTCTGTTTCTCTCTGGGCCTTCTGCATCATTGTTAAGTAAAGGAGGTTTCAACCCGATCTTACGCTTTCTCCAGATTAACGAATGCACAAAATAGCTTCTTCCTTACTGACCTTTAATTTCTAAATCACTCGGTGAAATGCAAATATCTGGTAAATTAACCCTCTACCTGGCATGAAACAACATTGTATACCACAAATATTGTCCCTAAATTTTTCACGCAGCCTCTCAATTACAACTCTCGAAAATGTTTTTCCTGGAATAATCAACAAAATAATCTCCCTATAGTTCCTACATTCATGCTTACTGCCTTTGTTTTTCTTTGTACGAAGGAATAATGGCAGCGTTTTCCTAGTCATTATGAACAATAGAAATCCCAGCACAAACAATGAACAACTCATACAATCTGGTAAGTATTAGATTGCCCCCACACTTAAGAATTCCACATGTGTTCGCGTCAACGCCCGCAGCTTTGCCATTCTTTAACAATTTCATAGCTTTTAACACCTCAGCCTCGTTATTTATTTCACTCATCATAACATCTTCCCTATTTATGCTACTTTCTCTAAGCTTACGCCATTAAATTGCTCAAAATAATCCCTCCATCTCTTTATTATACGATTTTCATCCCATATCATCTCACAACGTTTGTTCTTATTGCCATGTGTCTTTCTTTACACTTCTTGTTTCGTTCTCTTTACCCACTCCCAGAACAATTCATTATTTAATTTAAAATCATTCAAAATTCTTTCTTTTAATATAGTTTTCTACTTACTATTCTTAACTATTTTCTTTGAATTCGTACATTTCTCTGTGTATTTGTTAAACTAATAAATAAATGATAAAAAGTTAGGTTTATTTATTAGATTAACATGTCACATGGCTAGCTTTAATTAACATGTACTCATTTATGTTCTGACATTTTCTTATATTATCATCACTAAATGCATATCTAATACAAATTTATGCATAACAGTTTTAGTTCAGAACTTATTTTACTCCCAATATTAATATCTTTCAGAAAATTAGACTTGTCCACTTTTATTGTTCTCTAGTATGACTGATATTTTGTCTTAAAATTATAATTAATTTTATAACTGTTAAGGTTTTGATGTATTTATATTGTTTAGTTTATTTGATAGCCTATTAATACACAATTTTTTTAATGTAAGCTTATTTCCTTAAATATCAAGTCACCTCTTTTTATAATATCTGTTTCTCCCTTAATTATTAAATATTATATCCCTTTACTTCAATTAAAATTAATATTGTTAGAATCCTGTGTATTTATATTTTGTTTTAAATGGTTAATATGTACACACTTAATTTTCACATTTACGTGAACTTAATATATAGATGAGCTTATTATTTTTACAATCGTCCCTTTAGTGTAGTTTCCATTCTTTCCTTTTACAGTTTTGATTAATACCGTCTGCCCCGGAAATAAACATCAACTACTCTACCAGTTTCAACTATTTTCATTACAGTTTTGTCAATTTTATAAATATTTTGTTTAAACAATAGTACATTTTTAATTACTTCTTTTGGGCAAAGGCCTGTTGTGGCTTACAGTGTATGATATTAGCTAATAAAATATACTTTACCTAAGCTTTGTTTTAATAATACTGTCTCCAAACTGAGACTTTTAATGTTTGCATCCCTCTCTTCGCAAGACTATGAGATTGCAAGTGATAAGGTAGAGTTTTAATAATCTCTATCCAATCTATAACACAAAATACAATAGACTCATTTGAAGAAATAGGCGGCCCACTGTTTCAAACTAATTCCAGATGTAGGCCAAATCAAATATTGTGAAATGTTCTTTCAACTTTTCGACTGTTGCATTAAAAGTTAATATTCCCAATACCCATGCAGTTGTATATTTATACAAACTGTCTACCAGTATCAACATATCAACATTCTTTTGTTTTAAAAAATCCATGCGAACTCTCTCACAACGTTTTAAGACATTTAACCAACTAACAGTTTTGTTGTTTCTCCATACATTCTGATTTAGCTGACAATTTTCACAGTATAGCGCTAAATCTTCCAAATCTGCATCTATATTTGTCCACCACAAAATACTTCTAGCTAACATTTTCATTCAAATCACCCCAAAATGATGTCCATATAGAATATACAAAAACTGCTCGCTTAGTGTTTTAGGGACAATGACCCTCCTACCACATGTCACACATCCATTAATAACTGATGGTTCGTTTCTTCTGCATATATAAGGTTTTACATTTTTATCTTCTACATAGCTAGACCAACTACATACGGTTAAATCATTGACTTTTGATAACACATTGTCAAAATTTGTATATTTAGCAATATCCAACTCTGCAATGGTTCCTCAATGCTAAACACATATTCTTTATTGCTACCCCCCCCCCTTAATATCTATAAGGTGAGGGAGACAGTAAATCAGGCAAAAGAGTTACCTGGTTGAACATAATAAATTTAATTGTATCAAGAACAATAATAGAGTAATACAAACATTAAACTGTGCGTGAGGCGCACCTCTCCGTCCAACAACGGAGTCAACTAGATCAAAATGTAAACAAACTCGTAACCTCCTCAAGACGGTTACCAAACAACTTTAAATTAAACCTATCAACAAAGTACAGTCCGGGATCTCAATGTTATGGTCTTTAGTTCCTTGGTTGCTTCACTTACTGGAATAGTTCCTAACACAAGAGGAATGGTATAACTGTAACTCCCGCGCCACAGCTATCCAACCTAGTATAGACATTTAAGTTTACTACAGACGCCCGTAACAAACGTGACGTCATTGTAACCCTGCAATACCCCTATGTAACAGTAAACTAAGTAACACATTAACTCCCGGTATTTGACTCGATAAACAAAGTCGAGTTCAAATACTGCAAGGCTCATGAAGTGAACACAAGATGGGTTTCGAACCCGGGACCACAGACAATCTCTGGGCGTTCTGGTCAAAAACCACTATTTACAAAAATATAAATTAAGAGAAGATTGGGCTCAGACCCCAAATTTAAGCGGTGACGAAAGCGACGGTCTAACTTCATGCCACGATAAGCGCATAGCATTTGCAAGCTTAAATATAAAATAAATTAGCAATAAATTCCAAATGATAATTTTGACAGAGTTCCACCCATGACGCCGAAATAGTAATTTTGATACGTAAGGTAATATTCCCCAAGACCTAGGTCGCCGTCCTCACCTCTTGTTCACAAGCCGGTGGGGTGGTAAGTGAAGCAACGATCCCGGCATGGCCAATATATATACAAAAAATAATTCTCAGAGAGGGGGAGAGATCGAAGGAAAGGAAGGCTGAAGAACATCACAATCGAAGGGGAGAGGAAGTTCCAGAATGATATCGAAACGCCTCGAAGCTGCGTGTGGCCGGAGGCGGAACTCTTCTTTTTTTATATTCGGCTGGCTGGACACGTGTTCGAGCTTCGCTGTGGGCAGGCTAGGCGTGGCGTTCAGTCAGTTCGTCGTATCTTGTGAGAGCGGAGGCCGGTGATCGAGCTAGTGCCGTGTGTTGACCTTCCAAGAGCGGGTTCCCCGGTTGGTGAGTGTTATTACACGTAACTTGTTACATTATCTATACATTTGTATCGTCCATCATTAAAAGGGTGACCTGGCAGTCTAGGGGTAAGGTGTCAGACTTCTATGCTGGCGGCCGGGTTTCAATCCTCGGTCCCGGCAAAGATTTATCTGATTATCAAACCCTTCCTTCACCTCTGACAAGACATCTTGTGAATGTGAGGAATGCCAGGCCTCCAACGTGGTTCAGATTCCACGTTAAACTGTAGGTCCTCCATTTCATCTCACAATCACCCTACCATTACACATTAGCGTAAGTACGTATAACCCAAACGGCTAGTAAGACGTGGTGATACTAATAATAATAATCATTAAAAGGATGAACAGTTTAAAACGTTGATACTTGAGCTAGTACAACGAGTGAGGGTAAACGAACACTTTCTTAAATCAAAACTGATAATAGGGTTGGTCTTACCGCAATTTAAAGGTCCGCAAGAGATGCAATGAATAGTGACAAGTAACAGCTTACCGTGTTTCTGAGGTAAGGCCTTACCCTAATCATGATGATTACCACGCATGGAAAACGAATCTCTATGTCCCAATAGCCGCATGTTAACTAGCGGGGCTATATAATATCATGTTTATAAAAACATCAATCGGTACTTGTCATAAAGTGAAGAAAGTGAGGCGGATTTCTGAATAAGATTGTCATTAGATTGCCACTTGATGTGCATCGGCAGTCTAATCCAACACGAGGGTGACGCCTTAGATCATGTGGACCCAAAGCAGGTCTGAGGTCTTTTGTCTAGAGCTGTTTTGGCAAAGTACACACTACCTAGGCAATATATACATTCCCTAGACTACGTGTAAAAAAAAGATTTTAAATCATCAAACTGTAAAAGACGCCTAAAATGTCTCGGCAATGCATACGTTACCATGAAAGGTGGAGCCTCGATGATTGCCGGTAATCGACTGTGATTTCCGGAATTCACTGCTCTACACTAGAGGATGTCAGAAATGAAATTCCTCTTACCAACCTTCACCGGTGTGTGTCGGTAATCTAAAGGTCCCAAATATCGAATACTGATAATCGTCAGGGTACGTCTGTGTATGCTAGAAATAAAGGAAGAGTGTACTGCGCATCTGTCTGCGCAACAGAAACCACGGGGTATAGGGATGGCGTGTTGTGTGTAGTTGTTCTGTGTATTATGCCGTGGGCAACAGAAACCACGTGGTATAGGGACGGCGTGTTGCTGTAGTTGTTCTGTGTATTATGCCGTGTGTGTTTGTGCACTATTGGCAATGAGTGAAAGTAATGACATCACTTCTCATTTTTTCTTTTACGAGAAGTTAAATAAAATTGTGCTAAGCAAATGTGGGAACAACAGTAGTTTTCTAACCAAAGAAAAATATTGCAAACATGTTGACGAGGTTATTGCTGCAAAAGAGAAAACAGGAAGGAAGCAGCCAGAAGATTACAAGAGGTTATGGTGTATTTAATGTGGGAGACTCCTCAAAATTGATCTCGCCTTTGAAACCAGGTGAGTACAAACTACAGTATTCTGTACAAAATCACAAAATTTACAAAGTTTTATCTGAAACCCGCCAAAGAACCAGACATGGGGAATGTTAAAAGAACTTCAAGCCCAATATAAAAATATATTATATGAAGTTGTTTCGGTCCACATTTCTCTGTGTAAACAGTGCCAGGCCAAACATAGTACGCCAAAAAAACGATTGGTTATAAATCTAATTGTTTCATCTGAGCTTAACTCGAGAGGAAAGGTTGACTTGATTGATATGCAGTCAATAAAGGATGGGGAGTTCAAATTTATATTGGTTTACCAAGACTATTTTACAAAATCTAAGACAGCTGAGGAAGTAGCATATAATCTACTAAATATATTGTTAATCTTTGGTTCCCCAGCTATTCTACAATCAGACAATGAACGCGAGTTTGCGAATAGCACTATCAAAGAGGTTTGTTCAATATGGACCAGAGTTAAAATTGTTCATGGTAAACCTCGCCGTAGTCGAAGCCAAGGGTCAGTTGAAAGAGCCAATCAGGATATCCAACATATTTTAATTGCATGGTTGAATGATAACCTCTGGTCAGAGGGTTTAAAATAATGTCCAGTTTACCAAAAACCCGACCTTTCATGAAGGATTTCAGCAGACCCCTTACGAAACAATTTTTTGTACCAAAGTAAAAAAGGGGACTCAATTATTTAGTCCTAACTTGTGAGAAGATTCTTACACTTGAGCTAGAAGAGGAACTTGAAGATCTAACTAACCAGATCAGTGAACAATATGTAAAAAATAAAATCAGATGAAAGTGAAATTATTTCTGATAAAGAAGAATAAAATGTCACTCCATTCTCTGGAGAGCCTTTGTCAAGTAGGGGAACACCTGAAGAGACAGAAGAATGTGTCGTTTATGGAAAGGAAACATCAAGAGCTCACTTGTGTCTGCGGTGTACAAAGCCAGTCTATTCTATATGTTAAACATCTGAAGATGAATGTTATGATACATCAGTTACATGTCAGTTGTGAATTAAAAAACAAAAAGGCTACATAAAGAGGAAAAAAGCCAAAGAGGTTTTGGATAAACAAGCTAATAAAATGTTGCACAATTCCGAGAAAAGGTTTCTTCCTGTTTCAATTGGTGATGAAGTTACAGTTCCTGTACCTGACGTTGATCTTGGTAGGACCGATCTTCGGAATATCCTGGCAGTTGCAGTTGTCAGCCAAGAAAAACTTCTCGACGTGAAATATACTACATTATAAGATATTTCCCTTCGTGTAATGGTGTCTTTGTATCAATTGGTGGAGGACAGGGATATCACCGTTGTAACTGTACTACTAAGTGTAAAACCGAAAAATGCAGCTGCAAAAAAAAAACATGGTGACCTTTGTTGCAACAAGTGAACTAATTTGTAATATAATATAATAATTTCAGGACATAATTGTTGTAATTATTTGAAATTTATTTTTGTTTTTGTAAGGTTGTAAGAACATTTGTGGTGTAATTAATTGAAACTTCTTTTCTTGTGAAAATACATAGGAATATGCTTATTACGTTCTCCAATTTAAATATTTAATATGCAAAAATAAAGAAATCTTATTTAAATAAGTAATAATGGCTCACAAAATAGAGCAGTAATAATAAATGTATTCATATTTTTTGAAAATATCTTGGTCTTGGATAATTTACTTGATAATTATGATCTGTCTTTATTATAATTATCACCGCGTCTTACTACCCGTTCGGTTTGTACGCACTTACGCTAATGCATAATGGTAGGGTGTTTGTGAGATTAAATGGAGGACCTACAGTTTAACCTAAAATCTTAACCACGGTGGAGGCCTGTCATTCCACATATTCACAAGTTGTTATTAATACACGTCTTGTCAGAGGTGAAGGAAGGGTTTGGCAATCAGATAAATCTGTGCCGGGACCGAGGATTGAACTCTGGACGCCCAGCACATAAGTCCGACACCTTACCCCTAGACACCAGGTTAACCGATTCTGTTTATAGTTATCATGATTTTCCTATATCGAAAGGTTTCGTTTATTCATTTCCAGGTAGCTGCAATGAATCAACATAGTTGGTGTTGTGTTTTTCCAAAATACACAAGGTGTAGCTAACGTATCCTGGAAATTACGCGTGGATGTTATAAACTAACATTAATTTTTGACATCCACCAGTGTAGAGCAGTGATTTCCAAAAATATCTGTCGGTTACCGGCCATCGTCACGGTTCAAGCGTTCACGGTAACATATATATTGTTTAGAGTTCACATATTGGCGGTAACATACATATTGTTAAAGGCTGATCCTAAGTTAACTACGTTATTATTTAAAACCATCAATATTAAGAACTTAGTTAAAAAAAACTTGAAATATTTTATTTTAAAATGTAGATTATACCTTTAAGAATACTGGTAGTTTTAGTAAGTGTGTACCTATAATATTCTATCAATTTTACACTACTCCAATTGATGAACGCATGATGTGTGGGGTCAATTTAATATATTATCATGTTCTTGTAACGGTAAGGTCGAGGAATAAATCTCTGTCTCGTGTAGTGATGTGTTTACTGTCTAAATTTCTAATTTTTCTACTCATTAATGAGAATGAACTTTATTTAAAGCTCTTCCCATCCTTTTTTAATTATTGGAAGCGCTGAGAGCCCTAAAGGGTAGTACCCGCCTCGGTAGCGTAGTTGGCTAACGCGCTTGTCATGTTGAGTTCGACTGCCGAGGACGGGGAGATCGAGGTTCGAATCTCGGTCGGGTGAACTGGGGGTGGTTTTTACTAAATGGTTTTCCACTCTTCCTCCACGCAAATTCTGGTTAACTTCCTCTAATTCAACCTTCCCAATTCCTAATCCAATAGCGTAGTTAGTACTTAAAGCGTATAACCCGAATGGGTAGTAAGACGTGGTGCTAAATATTATTATATTAATATATTACCTAATGGGTAGTACACTTAAAAAATAAGCAACCCAACTATTACTTTCAACGTGCATGAGCATAGTTTAATATTAACATATATACAAATTATTGTTAGCTCTAATAATTTGTTTTAATAATACCCCCCTCCTCATCTCCACGCATCTTCGCCAACTTGTCCAGTTTGTTCAACTTGTTATGTGCGCGCGTGTTTTGTTCATGCAAGCCCACTAACCCCACCTAGCGGAGAGGAGGAGGTACTAGGCAGGAAGTTTAATGCGACGTACATGTTGGACATGTTGACAAATAGCGACCGGTAAGCGGGGGAGATAGCGCCGTCATCCATATAGCCTATCTCGTAGGGGTTGGCGGGAGATTGTGATGTTGCGATGTAAACAGCAAAGCACAAATCCCACATTCCTCACAAATACAGCCACGGAGAGCCTTCGTTTCGTTTTGTACAGAGGCATTGACACGAATGCATTTCAGGCGGAGAGCTGGCGACATTTTAGCTCAAGTAATTACATAGAGAGAGATAGTTTTCAAAATACCTGTGTGTGGTACCCATAGTATTAAGGTCAATGTTTTAATGGTTTTAATTAGTTATGTTTCAAACCTATAAGATAGTATCACAAGATCAATAGCGTATGCATGGCATAACGCCAGAGCTAGTTATAACTAAATAAAAATAGTTATTTTCAATAAATAGTTGAAGCGTTGGGAACTTTAAAAATAAGTACATTATATACAAATAGTGCACATGTTATGGACGAAGCTGATAACAAGGTCACTATGAAAAATGACCAAAGCAGTCGGGCAAAGTGATAAATATTGATTAATTTATCATTTTGACTGGGCAGTATGCATAATGCTCCTTACTCTTCGGGTGGGAAAAACAATGCAGTACTACGTCACTGGTGAGGTGTGAACCATGAACATTCGATCATGTGTCAGCCAATCAACGTTTAACTAACCTAACCTAACTAACTTAACTAACCTAGTCTAATTAACCTATTCTAACTAACCTAAACTAACTATCCTAACCTAACTAAATGAACTAATTAACCAACCTAACTAACCTATACTAACTAGCCTAACCTAACTAACCTATCCAAACTATCCTAACCTAGATAACCTATCCTAACTATCCTAACCTAACTAAAATAACTAATTAACCAACCTAACTAACCTATAATAACTAGCCTAACCTAACTAACCTATCCTAACTATCCTAACTTAGCTAACCTATCCTAACTATCCTAACCTAACTAAATTAACTAATTAACCAACCTAACTAACCTATACTAACTAGCCTAACCTAACTAACCTATCCTAACTATCCTAACTTAGCTAACCTATCCTAACTATCCTAACCTAACTAAAATAAATAATTAACCAACCTAACTAACCTATACTAACAAGCCTAACCTAACTAACATATCCTAACCTAACTAAACTAAGTAACCAACCTAACTAACCTATTCTAACAAACCTAACCTAACTAATTAACCAACCTAACTATCCTATCCTAACTAACCTAACCTAACTAACCTAACCTAACTAACCTATCCTAACTATCCTAACCTAACTTAACTAACTAATTAACCAACCTAACTAACCTATACTAACAAGCCTAACCTAACTAACATATCCTAACCTAACTAAACTAAGTAACCAACCTAACTAACCTATTCTAACTAACCTAACCTAACTAATTAACCAACCTAACTAGCCTATCCTAACTAACCTAACCTAACTAACCTAACCTAGCTAACCTATCCTAACTATCCTAACCTAACTTAACTAACTAATTAACCAACCTAACTAACCTATACTAACTAGCCTAACCTAGCTAACGTAACCTAACTAATTTATTGTGTTTTTATATGAGAAGTAGGCCTAATAACTATTACAAATCATTAAATAAAAATATTATTAAAAAACCATATTGCCCAGAGAGTGTGGAACATTATGCGTACTGCTAGGTAAAAATGATAAATTAACAACTATTTATCATTTGGTTGGTTGGTTTGGTCACTATACATAAAGCCAGGCCATTTTTCATAGTAACCTTATAATCACTTTTTCCATAACATACATGAAACGCCAGAATAATATTTTGTTCCAAACATCTCGAAAAAAAAAAGGTGTAAATGCCACGATTTATATCGCAAGCGTTAGTCCCAGCGGCCGACAGAGGGACTAGGGGAGGGGGGGGGGTTGGGGGGGGGATAAAACTTATTAGGAGCGTTTGGCAACGTCGAACAGCGAATATTCGACCAATATTTCCGAACAAATAAGTAAATCTAGGGGCCTTCTGTAGACCGTTGTTGGTTTCTATGCATTGTCGTGTATTCTACATGTTTCTTAGAAATTGTTAATATGTCGTCACCTCAGAGCAACTCAATACGTAGTAAAGTTGTCCTGTCATTGTCACTGCCACAAATAACGAAATACTGTTTTGATACCACTTTTAACATGTATTGTTTCTTGTTTACTAATATTCTGAATAATAGGAATAGTCAGATAAATCTGGTAAAATAAAATGGGCTTAACTTTAAAACACTGCAATGGAAGCAGTTCCTATACAGTGTCCTTCGGTAATATATTTTGTTTATTTTATACAAAATTCTACATAGCCCGCATAGAAACCCAACAATGGATTACAGTATATCTGCCTACCCATTAAGGGAACGGCGTATCTACATCTGTATGTAATCATTTATTTATTTGGTTTATAAATTGTATTAAAATAATTGAACTAGAATGTAAATTATAAACAAGTAAAAATATATAAATAAAAGATTTAAATATAATTAGATTCCAACTAATCCCACTCAGGCACAGACATAAAACTCGCCTGGCATAATTATTTTTTAATAATTTTACATTTTTGATATATATATATATATATATAAAGGTAATTTGTCCTGTCGTTTCCTGGTGTTGTGACTATGGGCCTGTCTTACTTTGTATGTTCCTGAGTAGTAGTACTGAATTATTATTTTATAGTTTGCTATACATGTTTTTACTGTCAATGGTTTCCACTCCATATTCATGACTTCGGTACTATTGTTGTTTTCACTCCCTATTTTACTACTTTAATTTGAAGATTTCTTAATTGATTTAAATATAGATCACTTGTCTTTCCCCAGGAAGTAATATCATGGCCTAGATGTGATTCTATTAGCGCGTAATACACTATATTTAGAATATCAAATGTAACATATTGTTTTAATATACATATATTAACCATTCCCGCTCTTATCTTCCTTGTCATTATGTCTATGTGAGTATTCTATTTCATATGAGAATCAATCATTAGCCCAAGATAGTTAAATATCTCAACTGGCATGAATGTTAAACAATTACACAGTTTCATATTATGCAAACAATCTAAGCAACTACCTTTTTTGTATATAATTTATACTTTATAACATGCTGTTGTCTGATTTGCATTGATTGCGGTTTTTTTTAATGTTGATAATTAATTTATTTTCGTGAGTCCAGTTTTATATCCTAATAAATTCTTCCTGCAACATTTGTTTAGCTCTATCTACATTTGTGTGCACCCGATACAACATTGTGTCGGCAGCATACATAAATATACCTCAGTTCTGTACATTGACAGTTTGACATTGTTCTTGTAAAACCTCAGTATTGTACTGGCCCAAGAATAGAGCCTTGTGGCACTCTAATATTTATACCCTATTCTTCACTTTATATATTATTTATTTTAAATATTATTTTCTTATTTCTTAAGTAATATTTAAACCCTTGATACCAATTTATAAAGTGATTCTAGTAAAATATCTTTATCTAACGTATCGACTGCTTTAGACGTGTCTATAAATGCTATAACTCTCGTAAGTTTGTTTCCGATTAGTTTCTCCAGCATTTGATTATTAAAAGTGTGTAAAAATATTTCCGTACCTTTGTTTTTTTGGAATCACTATTGTCTTTTGTCAATTATTTTATATTTATCTAAATAATTTTCCAAGTAGTTGGCAAATCATCTTTCCATTATTTTGTCTAAAACTGGTATAATTGCTATAGGTCTGTAATTTTCATAATCTAAGAGCTTCCCTTTTTTTATAAATTGGTTTAATAATTGCGATTTTAAGTTTTTGTGGGATTTCACCCTTTTTTATACTTAAATTAGATTAGTTTTATTATCAACGGCGTAATTTGTCTGTGGATAGTTTTCAAGCCTTTAAGTCTGATTTTATCTATTTCTTGGCTTTTATTTATATCTAATTTATAATTAATGTATTTTATTCTGGTTATAATAATAACAATAACAATAGTAATAATATATAAATATAATATGCGCCAAGTTAGTCAAATACATTGCTAACAAGTAATGTTTTGGTCTGTCTTGAAACTACTTTCAAGTATTGTATTCTAATTCAAGCCACTCGTTTTATTATACATTGTCTAATTTAGTAGTATATTAAAAGGTTTTTCTTAATGCTTTATGCTATGTTATAATTTGACAAACAAATATATTATTGAATGGATTTTAAAATAATGTAGCAACTTTAATAGTAATGGTTGGGGCTCATACAATATTTCATTTGACGAGCTAGGAAAGTTTCTGTGTTAACTCTACCATTTGGCATTTTTTGTGTCTGGATCTTTGTTACGCGAAAGTTGCTAAATATTGGATACATTTTAACGTGATTTGTCAGGGATAGCTTTTGAACCAAGGTTAAGCAAGGTTGTAAAGAGTTTTCAATCTGTTTCTACATTTCAATATGGTGGCTGATCGAATTTTTAAAATTTAATAGGTCATCTCTAGTTATTTGGATTTATAACTATTATAAGCAATCGATTGTATACCTAGGGCATATGCTTTAAAAATTGTATATATATTGCGAAACTGATGTCTTAAACCATGTAAATAGTAGTTATAATCTATGAATATAATGTACTAGGGAATATTGTAAACCTATTAATTTATTTTTTGGTTAACATGATCATCAAGGAAAAAGATCTACTTCAAATTTAAGAATACACTATAACAGATATTTAAACTTTAAATTCAAGTAGAGTGTTCTTGAAAAATAAAATCATAATACTGCAGTAAGAATAAAAACATAGTTTACTGTACTAATTAGCGTAGCTTGAATGCGTGTTAGCATTGTATTTTAAAAATGTGATCTTTTATCGACATCTAAACACTTATTTATATTAAGAATTACTTTACCTCTCGATAGACCTAACCATAAATAATGTTTATTTTTATATTAGTTTTTGGGTTTGTTTCACGAGAAATAAAATACTTCATGATAATGACGTTGACTGTTCACAGAACTATTATAGATATATCATTTATAGCTTAACAAAATGTTTGCATGATGCCAACATTTAAAACAACTTCTGTCCTTTCCTTGACGAAAGTAAAGCAAATTATTTATATTAAACACGGCTGAATGACTTTAATGTGTGGTATTTTGTAGCTCCAGTCATGAAATTATCCAAGCATATAATTTGACAGCTCGTACTAAATTGTAACGCACAGATCTGTTTGGTGAGTTGACAGTATATTGACAGAATTATTGCTATTATTGGCTGAGCTCATCAAGGTAGTTGACTATAAGTCGTGTTAGGCCCTAAATTAGCAGCCAGAAACATCAGTTGATGTATTGGGGGATGTGAACTCCCAGATCCATCAAAACTAGAAGGGTAGTCGAGTGAGAAGGGGATGATTTGTGGTGTAATCCAGTGGGGAAGGGCTAGATAATAGACATAGGTGTATATGTTACTTTGTCCTACAACCCGATAATATGAAGCAGACCTTTTGTACGTTACATTAAATATTGAATACAATTTGATTGATTTAAAGATTAGTTTTATATTATTGAGGTAGGTTAATAAAATTTAAAGACAACAAATTGTCAAAATAAAAATTTTGATATTGATCTTTGGACTGAGATATAAAAATATTTAAATTAATATAAACGGAATACATACACTCCTCGGATTACCTCATATAGAGTGAGATGTTCGATTCCATGCCTGAATACACACTCGCAATGCCCCGCGTCCCCTCTCTGATACAATGGATTGGTACGTCCTAGTGTGTTAAATGGACCAGTAAGAACATAAATTAAACGAAGAGAGAGAGGGAAAGAGGCTGGCCTGCTCTTAACACCTCTTCGACTTTTCCTTTGGTGTATTTGCTCACTGGTTGATTAATTCTTAAATCTGTATTTTAAAACTGGTTTGGGACTAAACATTTCTGAAAGTTTATACGATTTTTGTATAAAATGTGCTAACTGGGGACAAACTGTCTTTAAACACATATTAATTAAGGAATTGCAAAGTACTCAAAGTTGGTTGTGGGATATATTATTATTATTATTATTATTATTATTATTATTAGCACCGCGTCTTAATACCCGTTCGGACTATACGCACTTACGATAATGTGTAATGGTAGGGTGATTGTGAGATGAAATGACGGACCTACAGTTTAACGTGGAATCCGAACCACGGTGGAGGCCTGGCATTCCCCACATTCACAAGATGTCTTGTCAGAGGTGAAGGAAGGGTTTGGTAATCAGATAAATCTGTGCCGGGACCGAGGATTGAACCCCGGCCGCCAGCACAGAAGTCTGACACCTTACCCCTAGACC
>CABEEJ010000101.1:171280-221036 GCA_901482245.1 Timema douglasi
ATCTCACAATCACCCTACCATTACACATTAGCGTAAGTGCGTATAACCCGAACGGGTAGTAAGACGTGGTGCTAATAATATATATAAACAATGTTTCCATGTACCACTTTACTTTCAGTGGATAATATTTAAAAATAAATTTATTGTATTCCATTTACCTTCTCTCACATATAATATTTCTCTCCCACAAGCTTTCTCTATATCCCTCTCTCTCTCTCTCTCTCTCACACACACACACACACACACACACACACACACACACACACACACACACACACACACACACACATACACATAATCTCTCTCTCTGTCTTCCAAACACACATACTTTATTTCACACACACATTCTTTAACAAATACTCTCTTTATCATACACTTTCTCTCTCACACACAATCTCTCCTTACCATTATATTCCTTTCACACATTCTCTCTCACTATTAATCTCTAACCTTCATTCTTTAACACTCCCATCCTCCCATTCACTTTCTAACACTAATAATCTCAACATCACACCGCTCACACACTCATACACACACTCAAGCTCACGTTTCCTCAATCCCTCACGTGCTTTATATCTACATATCATAAATGTTTGTTTGATAAGCACATTTACTGCGAATGGAATTACGAGAAAATGGCTTAACCGATTTTGACAAATAAAACCTCATTTTAAGGCTTAGGGGTCCAGAATGTTGGTTAAAATAGTAGCCTAAAACCTAATTTTCCTAAACCATTTTCCACATTTTCCCTACGTTTAAGCAGTGGTTCATCGGTCCAATCCTTTGTTCACATCACCGCGGAAAACATGATTTGTGTATAGTTGTGTATCGATAAATAAAATGTTTAGCTCTGGTCAAAAATAATAAATAGATTTCTTTGTTTGGTTGGTTTAGTACAACGAATAGATACAGAGCTGTGAGATGGGTCGTTTTGAAGTCCTCGTCGGGGGGTGAAGATGGCAGACATGCGTTTAAATTCAAATTAAACACCGAAAGCTCAATTTATATGTAATGTTTGAAAAGTAAACTTTTTACTGGAAGGCACCCGCCTCGGTGGCGTAGTTGGCAAACGCGCTTGTCGTGTTGAGCTCGACTGCTGAGGACGGGGAGATCGAGGTACGAATCTCGGTCGGGTGAACTGGGAGGGGTTTTTCCTAAATGGTTTTCCACTCTCCCTCCACGCAAATGCGGGTTCACTTCCTCTAATTCAACCTTCCCAATTCCTAATCCATTAGAGTAATTAGTACTTAAAGCGTATAACCCGAACGGGTAGTAAGACGCGGTGCTAAATACTATTATTATTATTACTGGAAGGTCGAATGATGGCTTACTATATAGAACTTTTAGCAATTAATAGTTTATAACGTGTTTTAGTGCAATAATCTGCAGCCATCGCTGCAACGATCTACTAGTAGGGTTATAAATATAAACTTTAGCTAATTATAGAGATGTTATAAGTTTGTGACCTTTATCTGTCACTATATTAGATGAAAATTAAAGGGAAATTATTATTAATACGAATAAAATATCATATAACTTCATTACGAATAACGATTTCTTCCACTAAAACGTAGTGCTATTACTAGAATTTGACTCTATTTTAGTTAATAATTTAATATATCTGTTATTATTCGTCAGTAAAAATTTGACTGGCTCTTTGGTATAGTGTTCAGAGCTCCTGGCTATATATCCAGAAATCTCTGGTTCAATTCCAAGCGCTTTCCTGTGATGCATTGTGTCTGTAACGGGTTCAACTCAGCATCGTGAGGACAAATGAGGAGCTACTTGAATAAATATTTGCCAGCTCCGGTCTGTAAAACTGAGACTACGTGAAAACTCCTATCCACAAATGTTGGCACTATTTTTGACAACAAGGGGTGTCCATATGGTTGGTATAGGCCAATTGCAAGCTAACGTCATGAAGTTATTTTTTTATTAATACAAATAAACTACTTATATTTATTTGATCTATCCTCACGAACATATTCAAGTCATAAATCTTTATGGTGTACAGGATTTATTTATCCTGGAGAGCCTATCATCACTCGATATAGCTACCTAGCAGTAGCTCACACACAAATAAAATCATAAGTTAATTACTCTTTAAATTGTAGTAAATATTTATTGAATAATCATGAACATGTTTTAATGAATACACAAATGAAAATAAATCTCATCTCACGACTTGACACTATTTGAAGGTTCATTAGGTCCTGCTGCTAACAGCGTTATTTATTATTACCTCGTCCCGACATTGTCGTTTGCCCTGCGTACATTCCATGGTCCTTGGGACAGATATCAAACCTGTTGACCTCATCCTGAGATGGATATCCTTACTGACTCTGTTCCTGAATTCCTGATTTATCCAGAAAAAACCAAAGCTTGAGTCTCTCGGTTAAAGAATCCACAGAGATGTCCAATTGAGATATTTGTAAATACCAACAGTATTTTAATATTTTATAATTAATATATATATAGTGAGGCTAAAAATACTTCACTCCTGATTTAAAAATATTAAATTGAAACTTAAATATAGCTTGAATGCTTACTAAAAATATTATTTAAATATAATTAGCTATGGACATGGATTTATAGCAAAACTTAATGTGATTGGCAATTTTCATTTGGAATGGAAATTTAGAGCCGTGGGAACAAATGGTTATCTTCAAGGATCTTATTGTGTCTCAATTTTCTTTTCGGAGACAGTTTGTTCAAGAATATAAGCCTGTTGATTAAGTTAGACTTTTTATATACACACACCTCCTCTATAATTTTATCAGTGATAATATAGCGATCAAATTTACATTTTTCAATAGAAAACTGACAGCTTCATAACAAGAAATAAGAAAATGTAACATTTAATAAACATCGATATATTATGTTAGAATTGGTGTTATTATTATTATTATTAGCGCCGCGTCTTACTACCCATTCGGGTTATACGCACTTACGCTAATGTGTAATGGTAGGGTGATTGTGAAGATGAAATGGAAGACCTACAGTCTAACGTGGGATCCGAACCACGGTGGAAGGCTGGCATTCCTCACAGTCACAAGATGTATTGTCAGTGGTGAAGGAATGGCTTGGTAATCAGATAAATTTATGCCGGGACCGGGGATTGAACCCCGGCCGCCAGTATAGAAGTCTGACACCTTACCCCTAGACCACCAAGGTCATCCCCATTTTAAATAAGTTTGAAATATTTAATCACTACACTCCATTTGAATTTCTAACCAAAAATACTTTTTTTATTTTCAACGATTAGTTACTAAACTTAAAATTAAACCAAATTTTATCGTTATCTTTCTAGGACCACGGGTTTTCACTCATTCTTATTATATGCATATGTTCTAACTAAGCCAATAAGTGAGGGATGAGAAAGGTTGAAATTAGATAAATTGTACCCATATTTTTTGGAGGTGAAGTGGAATTACATTTTGTAAAAACCGCACTCATTACACCCGACCGGGAATCCAACCCCAATCTCCCTATGATCGGCAATCTAGTCTATGTAACGTTATTGATTGAACTATTAATCTGGAACACAGATTATCCGTTTATCTAATTGTGTCTGATAAATATTATCATTGGAATTACTATACATCATATTTGCATCAGTCCTAAGCATAGAATACACATTTACACTAAAAATGTACATTACATAAATTTGAATTTTATTTTGTTATTTATAATGTACAGTACATCAAATATTACACAAAATCTACTGTATATTTAAATTATAGTTTATCCTTAATATCAAACATGCCTATGTACCGATATATTAATTCAAGACTAGTATACTTCAAAACATAAATTGAAAGAATGTGCTTGACCCTTGACCTGTAGTTTCTCCGGCCAGTAGCTATCCAGGTTCTTATATACATTTTCTAATATACAAATATGTTCTACCAACTTATCAGCATCAACGTAAATATATATATATATATATATTGAATCTCCTCAGAAGATTTTATGTATACAATTTTATTTGCTCTACACAGTTGCCTACCAACACCTACTTCTGACTCCATACACCCTGAAAAAAAGTAGTTCCTGACTATATATACTAATCTTTGAAGTGAATGACAGGCGTAAATCCTTGGGGGAGTACATATACAAATCTGGGCTCAGATTTATCACACGATAATTCCCGAAGGTATTCCCATTTCCTCTTTTTTTTTGACATAAAGCTTTCCACTCGCTTCAAACAGAAGTCAGGGGAGGAAGGGAGTTGACCGGATGACAAGATGAATGGATCTACTTCTCTTCGGCGCAATCGTGTGGGTTTGTGTGTTGGAGTATAGTCATCCTCAGAACTTTATATCTGCTCTCATGTAGTCAAGAGAATTTCACTTATTTACTCCACATTACAATATCTAAACATACATTTAGGTGACTTCTCAAATTATTAGAATACGAATAGCTCAAATATGGGCCGAAAGTTTTATTAATGGTTTCATCAACTAAGGGATTACAATTATCTTTTCAAGTAAGGACTTGGATATTTATTTACAGACGTTATTTTTCATTTCGGTCAGTATTAAGAGTAAAAAATATTTCTGTGATATATCAGTGAAGATTAAACTATTTTAAAACTTAAGGTTGTTTTTTGAAAAAGCCATATTCTAGGATGAATATAGTTGACATATCCTGTAAAATGGTTGTTGTAATGACAGCCGGGACATTTGACATAATTTAATGTGTGCAGCTAAAGCTTGATAAAAATTTTAGTGCATTAATTACAATTATATCATTTTAAATAATTATACGAGGTTGTTACTTTCTGACTTCACTGATCAAAGAAAATATCATTTCAAAATAAACCAGGAACGAACATTCACTAACTTTAAATATACGTACAGACTATGGAGAATTTGCCGTAACATAACATCATCCCTAGCCGAGCACCGTAACATACTTGATAGTGTGTATGGGACCCGTAACCAAATCCACTCGATGCTTGGTTCGAAGACCGCTCCCTCCAAAGACGTTTTTATTCTGAAACAGCAAAGGACTGCTCGCGTCGGGGCGCGGCTCAAGGGCCGCTGGTGTGGACGGCGCCCGTAACAGCGCTCCAAGTGGTGGCGCCAACACATTATCTTGATTTTTTTCCAACCTGCCAGTTGTGTCCGTGTTTTCCTTTTGTTTATTTTTATACGCAGTCTTATGGACCGATGGAAGGAACAAGGTCATAACCAGTCAGTAATTTTAGGGGGGAGGGGGGGTTGATGGGCACATCCCCCAATTGCTGGAAGCTAGACAAAAATTCTAAATGATAAAGAGTTCTAGAAGCTATCTGAAGTGGTTTTTATGGCAATATTACCAACTAACTGCCAAAGACTAGGAAAAATTCTAGATATTAAACACCTCTAGAAGTTCTCTGAAGTGCCTTTTATGGTAACACAGCCCTCCAATTGGTACTTATATCATAATTTTGATATTTTTTAACCATACATAAAGCCATATATATATTGTTTATAAAATTTGGGGGGAGGGGGGGTATGTTTGAACACCCAAACCCCTCCTGGATACGGCCTCAAAGAGGAATAAACTTTACGACTCATTGAAGCCTACAAGAAGAGGCCATTACTGTGGGATTAAAAACACATATCCCGTTATCACGTGGATCTGTCCATTCGCTAAAGTTAATAGGAACCTTGAATAGTGAAAGAAGAAATTAGTGGTATCCCTTCCAGCTTGTGTCTCGCTGGTTTTGTTACGTAAGCGTTTTACGGCTCGGAGCTCGTCTTGAGACCAGGAATAGTTGTTAAAAGGGGGGTCAAGCCACACAGAGCACCGAACCGAGAATTGATCTTCTCGGGGCGCTGTTACGTTACAGTAAACTGCTTCATTGTCTGTAAATAGCTTTATGAACTCCACACCTGACAATAACTGACTTGAAACCATTCCTCTACACATAGGTTTTAATCCTCATAATAATATTATGATCAACAAATTGTTCGTAGAGGACAGTACATAAGCCAACGTTTTAAGTATATAAATGTCATAGTAAGGTCGTTATATAACTTCGATTAATTCCTAGTTGCAGCTATGCTTTTCTGTATCTGTATATTCTCAATTTCTAGCATATCCTGTTATATATATGTTGGTCACCTTTTCAATCCCAACAGTGGTAAAACAATAATAATTCCACACAAATATCCTGTTACAAGAATACCAATAATTAAAACAGCATTTTATACAGTCATACATAGGTTCAATTTATGAAAATAGCCAAATTACAGACGACGTCACAAAAGTTATGCTACTACTTCTGCATTATAAAACCTGAGAGGTATACTGACCCGCCATACTTACCTGTGCTCATATTTATCCACCTTACTAAGTTGCAGGCGTTCCGAACTAAGCAATACCTTCTCTCGGAGAGTCTTGAAACACCACGGGCCTTCTATGATAGATTGAATCGGTATGAACTCTTCTTTAGTGTAATGAAAGTACTCAACTTACACAAATTCGTAGATACGTAGCTGTGATCATTTAACTTACGACTAGCAACGCTATCTATAAAGCACCTTGGGCTTTTTAAACAAAATATGGTGTTAACTATAACTAGTAAGATGAAGCACAGCTTCTAATTTAATTCAGATTTTGTTTGTTTCTTCATTGAGTGTAAGTTTATATTTTTCTTGGTCTCAATACATTATTGAATGAAGATTCATTTTCTTGAGGTCTTATTTTCGTAAACAGAATCGGTTTAGGTTTAATTATCTTTTACAATTTACATATTATATCAACAAAACATCGTATTTAATTAAGAACATCATTTGACATTTGAAATTAAAAGCTTGCACATAAAATTGGGACAATTAACTTCGTAAGTAGAGGGATTACTATCATTATACTCCACGGTATGTAAATTTAGAAGTAGATGAGAATATTGAGATTTGTAATAAACATATATATAGAAAGAGAGAGAGTTTAAGAACTAAACAATTTGAATATAAAACTTACAGTCAATGGAACAAAAGTTGTAGTCTCAACTTGTCCGTTTTCAAAGAAGGTCGAGGTTTGAATCTCAGTGAAGTGTAATAGGCTGTTTTTACTTACTGGTTTCCCAGCCACCACTCAGGCAAATATGTCTATATTTTATCTAAGTCTTACCTTACTCATCCCTACCTAGTTAGAGTCAGATTTGTGGTTGTATGCGTTACTAAAGATAAGGAGCTCTCTCAAGGAACCTTTTATTTATATTATATCCAAATTCCTTAAACTTTTGAATATAGTGAGATCAAGACACAACACCTCGATACAAGATTGAATCTATGCTAG
Organism: Timema douglasi; assembly: GCA_901482245.1. NCBI lineage: Eukaryota > Metazoa > Arthropoda > Insecta > Phasmatodea > Timematidae > Timema > Timema douglasi. The sequence continues at coordinate 178,571 of CABEEJ010000101.1, forward strand.
TAAATTATTTGTATAAAAGTCACGTGTTCTACGGCTGTAGTGTTAATTTCCTTAATGTGTATATTAGCAGTATAAATGTATCGAGCATTCAACACTATTGTTTGCTATATATATATATATATATATATATTTATTTATTATATTAAAATATTTATCCAAATTTCCTATTATAGCTATATAAATATATGATGGTTTATTGTTTTAGTGAATGGTTTATCACAGATAACCACCAATATATTTTAAAAGTTCTATTCTTGGCATAGAAGAATCCTGTAAAAGTCTGTCATAATTATTTTTACCAGAATATTAAACACACAATATAATACAGCGTCCTCTTAAAATGCACTGCTTACAATTTAGATGAGTTATTTCCAGTTATTTTATCTACATATGCGAAAACATTATACAAATTAGTTTATACTGTCTCACCAGTGTAAATATGAAATAATAGTTAGTAGTATAACCATTTGCTTAGTTACACTTATATAAATTGAATCGTCTAACTGTATGATAGAATTCCAGTTTTTTATTACAATATTTTCCTTAAAATATGAAACAAGAGATATAATAACTATTTGACTTACTTTTTGTTCGGTTACAAAATTGTCATTGAAGAGCTTTGTTCTAAGATGTGCTGGTTACTTGTGATGATCAGCTTTTTCATAGTGAGTGTCTGAGATTTTTGGTTACTCCTCTAGTTATGTTCAAATCAGAAATGCATATAGTTCACTTGGTCAATGTGCATTAGTTTTTTCCCTTAACAATTTTATTCTCTTGCCCATTTGGGTTTGTACTTCTTCACATATATCGATATATCTGGTGAAATTTTAGTTATTGTTTTATGGTGTGTTCCGGGTTGAATTGGATAGAACTAGCTCAAAATAAGGATAAGTGGCGTACACTTTTGTTAGTGCAGCAATTAATTTTCATGTTTTTAATGCCAAAATGTAAGTTCTTAATTCAGTAATTGTGTTGTTACTAACAGAACATTCATGAATGGAGAGTTATATAAATACATGCAAAATATTTACGCCTAGGAAATTTCATACAAGATATTTAAATATTACTACACCCGATTTTTATAAATAGACTAACAAAGTCAAAATTGTCAATTGTCAAATTATGATTAGACCAAACATAAGAGTAACAGTATTAAAATAATATACTCGTATAGTCAAACATAATTTAGACCAAACATAACTTATAGAATACTCTAAACATATTAGTATCCTTACTAGGACCTGACTTGCACACTTTTAAAGGCTGAAAACAAAGAATCGATTTATCAAAATCGATATTTAAATATTGTGATGGATAAAAGTCAGAATCATGATTTTTAATGTTAACCTAAAAAAAAGGGCTTGAATCTCCATGAAAATACTCAAATATCCTGTTATAGTTTTTATAGCTCTAAACCCCAAAATAGCTAATATTCGAGAACTAATATTCTATTCATTACCTACATGATAATTATTCATTGGCGGATTAACTAAATTGGGGGTCCAAGGTGCAATCTTATTTCGGGGCCCCTATCCCCCTTTCCTACCGGAAACAAAAATTGCACTACACGATCTTATTTTTAATGAAATAAATATTCAACCCAGTAAAAAATATTAATTAATAAGGAAAAACAACAACAAAATATTATATCACAAAATCGGTAACAGAATAGTAGAATTCATATACCAACTAATCGGTGACCTGGCGGTCTAGGGGTAAGGTGTCAGACTTCTATGCTGGCGGCCGGGGTTCGATCCACGGTCCCGGCAAAGATTTATCTGATTACCAAACCCTTCCTTCACCTCTGACAAGACATCTTGTGAATGTGGGGAATGCCAGGCCTCCATCGTGGTTCGGATTCCACGTTAAACTGTAGGTCCTTCATTTCATCTCACAATCACCCTACCATTACACATTAGCGTAAGTGCGTATAACCCGAACGGGTAGTAAGCCATGGTGCTAATAATAATAATAACATATAACAACTAAATCATATTAACTAGACTATAAGTATAAAATTTTATTAAATCAGAACCTTCCTCGATTTTATTTTTGCTAATTTACAAATAATGTCTTCATATTCCAATAATTCAAATATATCAGTTTCAATATACATAACTGATAATGCGTTTAAATGCATGTGACTTAGTGGATTACGTAAATGGTTTTTCACACGTTTCAATATTGAAAATTATATTCCGCCACCAGCATTGCAAATCGGTAACATTAAAAAAAAATCCTTGATGATTGTCTTATCATTAGGGAATTTAGATTGAAGTCCTTCAATTAATACCGTGTGCATTCATACAGGATCCAACTTTTTTTATTCTTGGATATAGTTAATGAAGTGATAAAGTTCATCTTTAAAATGTTTTATTTATGTTTATTGATTAAATTTATTCTTATTTTCGTATTTTACACTTAAATTTTTTTACACATTCAATAAATTCATAGTCGCTTATTTAAAAGTAAAAAAAAAAATGATTTTTTGCAATTTTCTCTTCTTTTTTTATGACTTCTCGGAAGTTCCAATCTTCAGTGAGTGAATTTTCAGCCCTCTCATTGTCCTCAATTTTGTTTCTTATGCCCATAATAAACGTAGAAAGAGAATTGAAAAGTGTGGTCCGTTGCAGTCATTTGATTTTAAATCTTGCAACGACTTGCTTGTACTATTTATTCTTTGTAATATTTGGTCCCATAGAACTGTCAATAAATCTATTTCATATTCATCTAGTTTTTTTTATAAGCTTGCTACCCCAGGTTTTTCATTTTCATTTGTAGAAATATCTTTTAAAGTTTTTTTAATTTTATAATTTAATCTTAAAGCTGAGACAGCGTCTGCCTTTGCTGACCATCGAGTATCACATATTCTTTTAATATGCTTAGAATTATCATGTAAGCTACTTAGAAGAATATTCCATCCCCGAGGGGATGACAAGAAGTAAATATATATACATTTTTAATGAGAAAAAATAACGATCCTTGGCTACAAATCCGCTGCACAATTTCAAATTAAATTTAAATTGTGAGAGATACACGGCTGAGTTGCTATGATCTTTTATTCTCGCTTGTAAGCCTCGATATTTGCCCGACATATTTGCAGAATTATCATAAGTTGGTTCTCTACATTTTTATATATCGACTGATAACTCTATTATTATTATTATTATTATTATTATTATTATTATTATTATTTATCACCGCGTCTTACTACCCATTCGAGTTATACTCTTTAAGTATAATTACGCTAATGGATTAGGAATTGGGAAGGTTGAATTATAGGAAGTGAACCCGCATTTGCGTGGAGGGAGAGTGGAAAACCATTTAGTAAAAACCACCCCCAGTTCATCCAACCGAGATTCGAACCTCGATTTCCCCGTCCTCAGCAATCGAGCTCAACACAACTAGCGCGTTAACCAATTACGCCACCGAGGCGGGTGATAACTCTATTAGAGAATTGAAAGAACCATCTTAAAAATACGCTGCATCATGACGTTCGATTTGAATAAAACAAAATAATATTTCTTTATTTCTCCTCTTTCATTAATAAACCTCAAAATTAAACACAATTGATCCATGTGGGTTATGTCGGGCATAGAATCTACAGTAATAGAGAAAGAATACAACAATTTTTTAGCCTCATAAACTAGATATTATTAAACTTCATTTCCAATAAAAATATAAACTTATCACACACAGTTGACATTGTCTTTGTCCGGGTCACTATACGTTTGAAAAGGATATTTTAAGAAGGTATAGAATCAAGCAAGATAATTCTTACAATACACACAATTCCTTTGCGATTAAAATCTGTCTCTTCTTCATGTCCACGGAATGTTATTCCCAAGTTGGCCATTAATTTCACTGTCGCAATTATTCACGTTAATACTTCTCGCCAATATATTTCTTCTACTTCTATTTGTTTTATTAGTTGTATGTCAACACGCCCGATAACAGATAAGCGTTGTTTGAAAGTAACCATAGATTTGAAATTATATTGAGATGATTTATGTCGTCATTCGGATCTTGACCGAACCATTCATTTTCAAAAGATTATTCGATAGTATTTTATTTGAAATAAAAATAATAGTGCCTAGTACCATACTGGAATAATAAGTTCCTGGTACAATACTATTATAGTTAGTACCTGTTAAAATAGTGGGGTACTAGTTCTTAGTACAATACTGAGATGGTTAGTATGTAGTACCATACTGAGATAGCTGTACTTGGAACCATACTAAGATAAATAGTGAATAGTACCATACTAAGTTAGCTTGTGCCTGGTACCATACTGAGATAGTTCCACTACTAATAACCATACTGAGGTAGTTTGTGCCTGTTACCATACTGTGATAGTTGTACTAAGAACCATACTGAGGTAGCTTGTGCTTGGTGCCATACTGAGATATTTGTACTAAGAACCATACTGAGGTAGCTTGTGCCTGGTGCCATACTGAGATAGTTGTACTAAGAACCATATTGAGGTAGCTTGTACCTGGTACCATAATTAGATAGTTCTACTAAGAACCATACTGAGGTAGCTTGTACCTGGTACCATACTTAGATAGTTCTACTAAGAACCATACTGAGGTAGCTTGTGCCTGGTGCCATACTGAGATAGTTGTACTAAGAACCATACTGAGGTAGCTTGTGCCTGGTGCCATACTGAGATAGTTGTACTAAGAACCCTACTGAGGTAACTCAGTGTATAGTGCCTGTTTCTGCACACATCGTGTCACTCACACCTTCTTACTCACACCCCCTTCCTTGTAGACTACATCTCACATAATCAGGTATTCAGGCCACGAGATCTGTTCAGCGTCTTTCCCTCTATCGCATCTATTCTCTCGACTAGTGCCCTTGTTACTGACCACAAGTGGAGCCTACTACATGTTCCGAGCCTGGAACTAGACCTCCTCCACTGATGTGACGGCTTGCTCCTGGATTGAGCTGCACAGTCAACACTATTTCTGCCAGTTGACGACTTGAATTGTGTGTAGTGCATATCACTTGTTTATTTAATAACATTTCTTTTCACGGCTTTCACGATATATTTCATTAGAAAACCCTACCTTTTTTCAGATTTTCGAAAATAAATTCCCATTGTTTAAAGACGCTTTAAAGAGTAGTATAGAGGAATTAAATATACTATTTAATAAAATTAACTTTTGTGAAGTCATGCCATTGGTGTTTATTATCTATGATTTGATCTTAGTGGAGAAATTTCTGCAGTTGCTATGCAACCCAATGTATAAATTAAAATATGAGATGTGTAGTTTAATCAACATGTTCATTTCTGTAGTTCCCTTTTTATTTTATTCAAGGGGCTACTATTTCAAACTTGAAAGTTTAATGTCCCATATTCACAAATATTCCAGTAGTTTTTTTAAAGGTATTTTATGAAGTTACCTGTGTTTTCCCGACTCTATCAATATTCCAGGTAGTTTGAAATCTTACTTTTAGTTATTGTCTACCGTGCTCAGGGTTGTCACGTGCCTAGAAAACTGAGAAAACTCAGGGGATTTTTATGCCTGAAAAAACCCTGTAAAACACAGACAGTTACGGAAAATCTAAGAAAATATGGGAATATTTGTGAATTGGGAGATTTAACCGCAATAATTAGCTAGAGTATGGAATATAAAGAAAAACAAAAATTGATTCACGTTGATTTGGAACATATGTATTATCTGCCACCTTTTTTCCATCCAATAAACATTGTATTGAGTAACAGTACATTTCTCTCTGAAGTTAAAAACATCGTGTTCTAAACAACAATGAAATGTCCTCACACTAACTAATGTTTTTGTAAAAAAAAATCTTATTCCTCTATTCCATTCTCTAAATTCTCTGGGAAAAGGGTTATCCCTATTAAAAGCCTGTAAAGGACAGGGATTTTTGTGTTTAAAATAGTGACAGACCTGGTGTCTTTAAAGTAATAATACTGGACAATCAAGGCTCCCAAAGATGATTCTCGTCATAATAACAAAAAAAATACAAAAAAATGTAAAAAAAATACAAATTTGAAAATATTTATTAAAATAGTTGGATTTTTAAGGTGTACTTATCGGTAGATTTCTGACAGATGACTTTGAGGCTGGATCAAGAAACTATCACCAAGTGGTATCATGACCCATTATTCAGTGACAGGTTTTGGAGCCCCAAAGGAAGCTAAATATTTTGATTCACTTAAATTTAAAACTATACAAGAATGGGAATCATAGGTCCAATTCATATTTTAAAGAAACAGAAGTTGAGTAAAATTTAGTAGCAGCTGATGATTCCAATATTTATTAAAATGTTAATATTGATGGCGCAAAGATCTCACTTAACTAATTGTATTATGATATTGATGCAGGTGTTTGCATTTCTCTGGCATCTTTTTAACCGAGAGAGATTTTGACGTAGACATTTCTTAAACTCTAAACAAGTATTTAAATATTTGAGATATGAGTGTATTATCCTTATATTTGTTTTTATTGATAAAGCATTAATAATTTGTTTCGAACACTTATCTAGGAGGGGGATGAAACTCAATTTATGGACATACCCTTATAAAGGAAGTGGATCTTTTTCGGTATTCAACAAACACTTGAATTGTTTTAATTTAAATCTCAATCATTCGTTTTAAGCATAAATATGCTAGAAATGTTAGTTATATATTGTTTATATTAGTTTTTAATTACAAGATAATTAGAGTAAAATAAAACACATTTTGGTTTTAGAGGATCTAATTAAGTTTCTAGACAAGAAAAGTTGACAAATTTAAGAGCTTTAATCTATAATTTGATATTATTCAGCACTATAGACTTTCTTCGGAATAAATTAATACAGTCATTTAGTTATCATAACTAAACAAACGAATCTAAATTAGATCAATTAAAATAAAAACAATAAATAAAGGCATCGGCATCACTGAAGTAGATTTGACTGAAAACATAATGTTTTCCTGAATTTATTTATTGATTCTTATTGAAAGCATAGCCATAACGCTTGATGTATATGCGCGCAGAGGAATATCAGCAGGCTATTCTTGTGACGTTACTATTTCTAGGTGCAGGTTTGGAGGTTATTCTTGTGGCGTTACTATTTCTAGGTGCAGGTTTGGAGGTTATTCTTGTGGCGTTACTATTTCTAGGTCCAGGTTCAGAGGCTATTCTTGTCACGTCACTATTTATAGGTCCAAGCTCGGAGGCTATTCTTGTGACGTCACTATTTCTAGGTCCAGGCTCGGAGGCTATTCTTGTGACGTCACTATTTCCAGGTCCACGCTCGGAGGTTATTCTTGTGACGTCACTATTTCTAGGTCCAGGTTCAAAGGCTATTCTTGTCACGTCACTATTTATAAGTCCATGCTCGGAGGCTATTCTTGTGACGTCACTATTTCTAGGTCCAGGCTCGGAGGATATTCTTGTGACGTCACTATTTCCAGGTCCACGCTCGGAGGTTATTCTTGTGACGTCACTATTTATAGGTCCAGGCTCGGAGGCTATTCTTGTGACGTCACTATTTCTAGGTCCAGGCTCGGAGGCTATTCTTGTCACGTCACTATTTATAGGTCCATGCTCGGAGGCTATTCTTGTGACGTCACTATTTCTAGTTCCAGGCTTGGAGGTTATACTTGTGACGTCACTATTTCTAGGTCCAGGCTCGGAGGCTATTCTTGTGACGTTACTATTTCTAGTTCCAGGCTCGGAGGTTATTCTTGTGACGTCACTATTTCTAGTTCCAGGCTTGGAGGTTATACTTGTGACGTCACTATTTCTATGTCCAGGTTTGGAGGCTATTCTTGTCACATCACTATTTATAGGTCCATGCTTTGAGGCTATTCTTGTGACGTCACTATTTCTAAGTCCAGGCTCGGAGGCTATTCTTGTGACGTCACTATTTCTAGGTCCAGGCTCGGAGGCTATTCTTGTCACGTCACTATTTATGGGTACCATGCTCGGAGGCTATTCTTGTGACGTCACTATTTCTAGTTCCGGGCTTGGAGGTTATTCTTGTGACGTCACTATTTCTAGGTCCAGGTTCGGAGGCTATTCTTGTCACGTCACTATTTATAGGTGCATGCTCGGAGGCTATTCTTGTGACGTCACTATTTCTTGGTCCAGACTCGGAGGCTATTCTTGTGACGTCACTATTTCTAGGTCCAGGCTTGGATGCTATTCTTGTGACGTCACTATTTCTAGGTCCAGGCTCGGAGGCTATTCTTGTCACGTCACTATTTATAGCTCCAGGCTCGGAGGCTATTCTTGTGACGTCACTATTTCTAGGTCCACGCTCGGAGGTTATTCTTGTGACGTCACTATTTCTAGGTCCAGGCTCGGAGGCTATTCTTGTGACGTCACTATTTCTAGGTCCAGGTTTGGAGGTTTTTCTTGTGGCGTTACTATTTCTAGGTCCAGGTTTGGAGGTTATTCTTGTGACGTCACTATCTCTAGGTCCAGGCTCGGAGGCTATATAGTAGGCCAAGCCACAAGCCCGTCTATTATGAAGCTGGTACTATACAATCCCATGGAGCTTCTTCACCCCAGTTGGTTAGGAACGTTGAGCTGCGGTTTGGGTGCACAGAGTTGGAATGAATGGCTTGCTAGGGAGCTTTGTTTGTTGGGAGGGGGGTTGGATGATGAGGGGGAGGGGGGTCGACCCCTCTGGGCCATGCATAATATACACGTCAACATGCCAAGGGCCACATACTACTCCTCCCTTGGCCGGACTACTTGTGTTGTTTTTTATAGGAAACTCAACTCCCCAACTCCCCTATATTTTTACTTTGCATTACGTCTCAAATTAATATTAATAGAGTCATAATATTCAGCCGCTATCAAACACAGTTAAATGGGGCTGGGAATAAATTACATAACTAGCAAAGTAGACTTTTGTGTGATTTTTTTCACTGTATTTTACTTTCTCATCCGAACTATCAGCATTTATTTTAAGTCAACGCGTTTAACTGTTCGGGTTTTTGCACATGTACTAATTACGCTTTTGTGTCAGAGATGATGAAGGTTGAAGTTAAAAGAAGCGTTGTTACATTTGTGTGGAGGGAGAGGGAAATATAAGTTAGATAAAAATACTATCTGTACATCCAACCGGGATTCAAACAATGATCACCCAGTTATCTGCGGTACATTATATTACGATAGTGATCCCTTAAACCATGAAGCCAGTGAATATCCACAAATAATAGGATAAGGACGAGGAAAGTGAAATTTAGAGGAAATGAACTCGTAATTGCGAAGAAAGTGAATATAAAACCACTTAATTTTGGTAGAAATGCACTCTCCGTACATCTGGTAAGCATTTTAACCATGACTTACCCATCACCGTAAAAAAAAAAATCAATTTTATTCTGTTTTCCTAATACTATCCCTGTACCAAAATTATAATTTGATAGGAGAATTACCCGTTTCAGTGGCCACATGGTCTAAGGCATCGATCTTGCAATATACTATACTGCTGATGACACAGAGATTTGGAATCGAAACTTGGTTGGGTGTATTGAGGGTGGTTTATTTATAAATGGTTTTCCACTCTCCCTCAACAAATGATGATACACTTCCTCTAAAGCTTACCATCTTAATCCCTAACCCACCATCGTAATTAGTACATGTGCGTCCAACCAGAAGAGGTAGTAGTAAGACGTGGTTTTTAACAGAATAGAACATTTTGGAAAATAGTACTTCCATTAATTATTTCCTGCGTCAATTGATGTTCGACCTTACTGAGGCCTGGGCTGCCACGTAAGGGCATGGTAACAACAATATGTGGTTTTAGCAAGATGGGGCAATGGCCCACACAGCATGAACCTCAAAATGTTTCCTGGGCACCTCATTTCAAAATTGGGGCACATCGCCTGGCCACCACGCTCACCAGACATAGCAGCTTCGGACTTTTTCTTGGAAGGCGTGTTAAAGATTTATGTTTACACGACTCACAAAAATAATATTCATGAACTTAAAGCAAGAATTGTAGTGGAGGTAGAACTATTCAACGAGATACATTGCGCAAAGTTATGTAAAGATTCTAGAAGTACATACAACAGAGTATTGCATAAAATGAACATTGTTTAAAAAAAATAATGATTGAATTGTATGTAGAAAGTAGTCAAATTTTTGTTGATATTTCAAGTTTAATTTTAAGCATTTAGTACTTATAGTAGATATATATTTTAATTAAATATGTAAATACTTTATGTACCACTCTGTACACATTCTGTGATAAGTACAAAGAGGAATGTTGAATTGGGCGATCCCCCTCCCCCATCCCCGGGGAGCTACGATTATTTGAAATTAATATTTTTGCTGATTATGTGTCGTTAGAACAATTAGTCCACTAATGAAATAATTCATAGCTATACAATAATGAGTATGAAACGGGAATCTTGAGGGATAAATGATTATAATTACGGGCATGAGCCGTATTTAAATTACAATCGAAAGGATCAAAAAATGACACCTGGACACGGGGATTGAAGCCGGGAGATTTGGCTTAGTGCACATTGCTCTACCCCTGATTCATCCAGGGATCGCCCCGTGCTCAGGGTTATTATTCACTCATATGATATCCCTGTATAGCTCAACGGTAGAACATTAGCGTACTCTACCAAAGGTTCCGGTTCGATCCCCTTGTCCAGGTGTCATTTTTCAATTTATTCGATAGTTCACAGATCTAATGAGATTTACATGTGACAAAGGCCTATTTTCTAAGTGCATTACGCCTCAGTACCATGCTGGGCTATACGTGGACCTATTTTGTTGCGTACTGATGGAGTAGGGGTGGTGGAGGTATAAATGAATCCTCATTAACGTGCTTGGAAAGTGTGAAACCTATTATAAAACCTACATCAGGAAGACAAGTGAGAATTTTAACCTAAACTCCCTGTCACTGGCCCATTATATCAGACCAGAATGACGCCCTAGTCAACATGCTCATCGATGTGAATCAACTCAGTTACCTTTGTCAAGATGCATCAAGAGTCATTGTGGTTTATTTTTTGCCAGCTCCGAGCAGATTATCTCACACGGTCATAGTAGTCCTTGCTTTTAAAAAATGAATGATGTGTATCTCATATGTGTGCATGCGGGCTAAGACGTCAACCACATTTGCTCCAGTTTTCCTGTGATGGAGGTCTGGTGAACTTTGGGGCTTTCTTAAAAGGTTTTCCTCTCTTCTTCAATATAAATACAGTCTCTCTGGAAAATATTAAATAATTATTATTATATAGATTTTATGAATTTAATTGAATGAAATAATACAAAACTTATTTATTTTACATTCACACAATTTGCTAAAATAGATTTGATTTTTTAGTTACATTTATAAATAATACGCTGTAATGTTCATTTAGAAGTAACATTTGAACCAAGCACTAAGAAGTTTTAAAATATAGTGCTTTATTTGTTCAAAAAATTTAATTGATATATTAGTAATAACTAATATTAACTAATATTAATTCAAGTATATTGTTAAGGAAGAAGTCACCCTCGGAGTAACATTTGCATGTGATCACAACTAGAGGAAAAGGTGACAAAATACATATTATTAGAAGTGCTGGGTGTTAAGGCGAGCTTGAAATATTTGTGATTTTTGTTGTTAATAAATCATCTGTAATTTAAACACTACTAGACTTTGGTTACAAAATATTTATTTTTGGGGACATTGGCAACACAATTGTTATTGAATTGCCTAAAAAAATTGAAGTTTTAATGATCGATCAATAAAATCTCTAAAACACGATATGATTATTCGTACAGCTGCCATTGCTCCATAAAACCTTGCCCAGTCAAAGGTGGCTGAGATATCTGATAGCTCGTGATTCATCACTCATGTGTAGTTGATTTCCACACGTCCATCACACACTCTGCCTTATAATATGAGTGAAGAATGACCCTTGTCACGGGATGATTCCTTGATAGCTCAGTGGCTAGAACATTGGCGTACTAAGCCTAATGTCCCGGGTTCGATCCCCATGTCCATGTGTCATTTTTCAATTTAAAAAAATCAATAAATATGTCAAAGTTGTTTTTACAACAATAACAACCTTTATAAATACCATCGTCAAAGCTTGTTTTCCTACTATTCATTAATATACCATCATTCGTCGTGTGCACGGTCGTAAGACACGTTGGGTCTATTTTCTGATTCATAAAAGACTGTCTTTAATGAAATGACAGAGGACATAGCTCCAAACATACGGATTAAGAAACATAAATCAAATAAATCAAAACCTGTAAATTTACAAAACCTAAGATGACAGACATAACCTTAATATCATAAGACAGTGGGTGAAATTGTTTATTGGTGGGACATCCAGAAAGTACGAATGGTTTACCCAAACTTATATCTATACAGTTTTTGACATAACTGTAATATCAGCATATATTGATACATTCGAAAAAGAAGTAGATATATTTATAATAATACGATATTCTAGCTTAATTTTAGAGAGAAATATTGCAATTTACAGTCTCAGTCTTATCTCCTTTCAAAAATAGACTATATATCAAACAAGGAGAGATAGCATAGCAAGACATTTGAATTAGGGATGTGGTTGAATAAATATAAAATACAAATAAGAATTTAAAGAATAAACTGAAACAAAGTAAAAAGAGAGAATCTCTGTATCCAGATGGAAGTAGTTGATATGTGAACATATGTCGAGAGAAGTTATCCAAACAAAGTTGAAGAGAGAGAGAGACAGAGTTTGATAGAGAATACTCCGCAGTGCAGTTGTTTGCCAAGCCATGTATCGTCGGGGAAGCTGGCATGTTGGTCTGTTAACTTGGGATCTGGACCCGCCATCGGAACCAACAAAGTTACAGGGGGATGAGTCACGTTAAGGTTGTTGCACACTGATCCTCTACAACCAGCTCCACCAGTCTCAGGTCCACTTATCTCAGTTCTACTTGTCTCAGGTCTACTCGTCTCAGTTCTGCTTGTCTCAGGTCACTCGTCTCAGTTCTGCTTGTCTCAGGTCCACTCGTCTCAGGTCTACTCGTCTCAGTTCTACTCGTCTCAGTTCTACTCGTCTCAGTTCTGCTTGTCTCAGGTCCACTTGTATCAGTTCTTCCTGTCCCGGGTCCACTTGTCTCAGTTCTGCTTGTCTAAGGTCCACTCGTCTCAGTTCTGCTTGTCTCAGGTCTACTCGTCTCAGTTCTGCTCGTCTCAGGTCCATTCGTCTCAGTTCTGCTTTTCTCAGGTCCACTCATCTCAGTTCTTCTTGTCTAAGGTCCACTCAGTTCAGATTCGCTTGTCTCAGGTCCACTTGTATCAGTTCTTCCTGTCCCGGGTCCACTCGTCTCAGTTCTACTTGTCTCAGGTCCACTTGTGTCAGTTCTGCCTGTCTCAGGTCCACTTGTATTAGTTCTGCTTGTCTAAGGTCCACTCGTCTCAGTTCTGCTTGTCTCAGGTCCACTTGTATCAGTTCTTCCTGTCCCGGGTCCACTCGTCTCAGTTCTGCTTGTATCTCAAGTCCACTCGTCTAAGTTCTGCTTGTTTAAGGCTCACTCGTCTCAGTTATGCTTGTCTCAGGTCCACTCGTCTCAGTTCTGCTTGTCTCAGGTCCACTTGTATTAGTTCTGTTTGTCTCAGGTCCACTCGTCTCAGTTCTGATTGTCTCAGGCCCACTTGTATCAGTTCTGCTTGTCTCAGGTCCACTCGTCTCAGTTCTGCTTGTCTCAGGTCCACTTGTATTAGTTCTGCTTGTCTCAGGTCCACTCGTCTCAGTTCTGCTTGTCTCAAGTCCACTCGTCTAAGTTCTGCTTGTTTAAGGCTCACTCGATCTCAGTTATGCTTGTCTCAGGTCCACTCGTCTCAGTTCTGATTGTCTCAGGCCCACTTGTATCAGTTCTGCTTGTTTCAGGTCCACTTGTATCAGTTCTGCTTGTCTCAGGTCCACTCGTCTCAGTTCTGCTAGTCTTAAGTCCATCTCAGATCATCCCAGCATTTCCAATATGGAATACTTTACCTGAAGGTGAATGGAGGTGACCCGAAGATGAAGAAAGGCGAGGTATTCACAGTAAATACTGAAGATGCACACACATGCGGGAAATTATCTCGTAGATAGTATATAGTTTGACTGTGCCAAAAGGACGCTGTTTAAGTCATGGTCCATACATACTGGGGATATTTTTTACAAAGCCACCCAAAAATATCAGGGGTGGGGGGGGGGCGTAATTTTGGGGGGCCCCCTTTCAAAATAATAATCAACATAAACTTACGTATCTTCCTCTTATCAATGTACAAGGCGTCACAGTAACAGTGGACTAAACTGCCGATGATGAGTTCGGGGTCTGAATCTCACTCGGGTGTATTGAGGGTGGCTTTTCATTAATGGTTTCCCACTATTTCTCCATGTAAATGTGAGTGAACTTTCTCTTAAATTAACCTACCTAACCCTAACATATTAGATTAGTTAGTAGTTAGTTCATAGTCTAGACAAATAACTCGAACGGGTACCAGTGAAACACAGCTTCATTTTTTTATATGTAATCTATTTATTTTTCTCAAGATAATTTTAAGCTGTGTACATTATACAAAAAAAGTTTGCTTCAAAAATGGTTAAACTACATAAGTAATTTAATTGGAATACTTAAGTACGTTCACTCTCATACCATTTAAGAACAATTTTTCGAGCATTCATTGCAACGAATTCATCAATAATATCCTAAAAATTTATTTACTTAACAAGATCATGTTTAATGCTCAAACTTAACAAATGGCTTAGTCTATCCTCACGGGTGGCTGAACGCAAACATTTTTTTAAAAATAAAAGACAACTTATTGAAAGCGTGATCCCTCGATGGTACTGACACAGGAAAAACTATTAGGAGTATTAAATAAATGTAAATTTGTGTAAAAACTGTTTCTAGACACTTTTGAAACAAACAATTGATCAGTTCAAGGGCAGAGATCACATTTCCACTAACATATAAGTTCCGTTATGTCCGTATTTTGAAAAATAGCCTAGTTTATTTTATAAGATTTTTTTTAAGGTCCTGCAGATATGCTGCCTTCAAAGCTTCTGCACGAGTGGCTATGGCTGAGGTGTCCACATCATCTGTTGGGTTCAAACGAGGCGATAATAATACTGACAATTCTGTCATTCTAGCAGCCAGGTTACGTAACTCAGACAAGAGCAGATCTAATGTAGGAATGAACTTCTGCACTTTGAATATAGTTTCTGGAGAGTCAAACTTGCAATCAACATCCCCTCTCTCATCATGGAATTTTCGTTTTTGCGAGTTCTTGAGACATTCAACTCTGGTATAATTCCGAAGTTCGAGGTGACTATCTTTTGATTCTGTAAGTAAACTTGACCAGGTTTATTTCAAAAATTGAAACTCCTCCACTAGGCTCTTCACATTTTGTGTTCCTTCTTCCATTATTAGTTTAGAAATTAACAGTAATCTGTTACTATCATAAATGCACTGCAATACTTTGTACCATATTGTAGTGAGAATAATGAATTCAAACGATTGCAGTCACTTAATTAAACCCGATACAACTGCTTGGCTTTCTGGCGGCATGTTAAGCTCCTCCTCAATTCTAATCAAAGAATCTAAAACACTTCTGTGATTTTTCGTCAGAGGACCAACAGCGTCTACTATTGCACTACATCTAGATTTAGATATAGAGTGAAACGATATATTAGCAGTATTTGTAGAATTTTCCATCTCGCAGATCTGACAAAAAATACACTGTAGAGTTTCTGGATATTGCCAAAATAGGTTTTCACCTCTAATCTGGTTTCCATAGTATGTGTACCACAAATTTTAACGTGTGCGCACTGAATGTTGAAAAATAGATTTGAGGACTCTTTTCACATATTCCTGCTTTTACTCCTTGACATCTATCTGACATATTAGAGGCGTTATTGTAACCTTGTTCTCTGCTCTGTGCCAGCTCTAAATTACTCTCTTCTAAGGCTTTCTCGATCTGTTCTGCAACATATGCTCCTTTATTTTTGTCATAGTCTATCAGTTTGATGAATCTTTTATAAACCACCCATTTTCCGTGCTGTATTACATATCTGAGAACAAAAACTAACTGCTCTATATGTGATACATCAGTTGTGTCATCAACGATAACGGTATGATATTTCTTATAAATACAATTGGAGGAATGGAAAAAAACCAATATATTTTAATAATCAATATTTTAACAACTTTTTATTTAATTTAAACTACCTTGAGAAACCAGGGATTAAGAAAATAGTAAAAACGATGTTATCAACTTTTCTAAAATAAAAGTTGTTTGGGTGATCGGGGCCCCCCGCTGAGTGGGAGCCTGGGGCAAACTGACCGACTTGCCCCCCTCCCCTTCCCCCGGGTGGCCCTGTATTTCCATATTTAATTTAATAAATACACTTGTATTGAAATAAGGATAAGACCATCCAAAAATACCTAAAGAAGTAAATTAGATATTACAAAATACAAGACATTCATCTACATGGTTAATAGTTTTATTATTGTTTGTTTGTTAACAACAAAAATACATTTCCAATCATAAAGTTTTAATATTTTATAACTTTAAACTTATAACTATTTTGAAGCAATCTGACATATTTCTTGAATTAGGTTATCTATACATACATGTTATAAAAAAGATATTAGTTTTAACTTTTGTTTAAAAGAGAGATAGTGTTCACCACTCAATTTAAAGGTACTGTGTTCATATTGTCGATGTTTCCTTATTTCATTAAGTACTGAATTCAAAACCAGTCAACTATTACCTTGATAACAACCAAGTATCATGGTGACTATCAGTAGGATAAAACTAGTAGCTATCATGGAAATTGTTGCTTATTTTGGTAGTAGCGCAGGACATGGCTGTTTTCAGAGATGTTTATAGTTACGGGCGCATTGGTATATTAGTGACCAGTATTCCAACGTCCACAAAGTAAACAGCGGATTACTTGTCTTTCAAACAGAAGCCAAATAATCAACTTTTTTGTTGTTGGAAAAAGGGATTTAAGGGAAATAAGTTTTAATTGAATGTATTAAATGTAATAACTATTAGATAATATGCTGAACTGTTTCAAACACATATTACATATTTTATTCAGGCATCCAAAAAATATAACTTTTTTTATGGAGTTTAATTTTTATTGATAATGTTAATAATCTCCAAGACAAAGATTAATACAATCATCTAATCAACAACTTCGTTGGTTTTTTCACCCTGATGTATGTGATTATCTGCGTTGTTAAATATGTAAGTGTAGGCCCATGAATACAGAGCATAGATCCAACACCTTAGCTCAGTCACGGTAGCGTTTCTACGTACTGAGCTAAGGTTCCCGGGTTCGATTCCCGGCATGGCTGAAACATTTAACATTGGTAAAATGTAGGATTACTCTTTCACATTGACGAATTAATGGCCGAGGACTGGATGTTGTGTCTGTCCTGGTCTTAAGTTATATTAAAATACGTGGCAGGCCTAGCACGCAGGTAGTGTAAAATACAGTAGCCCCATGGCTTCTTTGGTGCTGACTGACAGCTTTAAAATGTTACCAGACCAAATTAGGTATCCCTACGCCGAACCAGATGATATGAAAAATATGTGTCTAGCAGCTGTCACTTCTGACGGTTAAAATTTATGTGTATACCTAAATTTTGACTGTCAGAAGTCAGCTGTAAGCTGTCAGTCAGTACCAAAGAAGCCGTGGGGCTACTGTACATGGTTTTAATCTAAAACTTAGCCCAGCCACAGGATGAAAACTGTAATGAACGTAACAAAATAATGGAGCATAAGGCTACTTCCATTTCTTAAACGCATGCGCCTGTACCTAGACATTGTTTAGAACAATGACCTGAGGTACTATCAAATTATGCACACGTTTATATGAAAGATACTTGTTTTGCCACTATGATAGTTTGTCGTACACATGATTGTAGTGTTACTGAATTAAGTACGGAAATATCACTTCTGTGACAAGGAATATTATTGATTAATAAGAGTGCTTGTTCAACAAGATCCACAAAACCAAGTTTATTTTAATAATATGAACAAAGCTATTGTATGAGAAGATATTGAAGATAAACTAAAGCGCCATTGTAAGTACGACACATTGTATTCAATGCGCATAATTAATACCAGGTGACCTTGGTGGTATTGGGGTAAAGGGATCGTTTCAGAGCCCTATGTTTGCGGGTTCAAACCCTTTTGAAGTCAACGGGATTTTCTCAAGATAAAATCTATAGCACAACTCCCTTCGGAGGGTACGTAAATCCATTGGTCCCACGTCAATTGTGCCATGTAAGATAACCCTGGAAGATTTTCGAAAACATCCTTTCCGGCAAAATTGGTAAGCCATTTTGATTACGTTCATATAAATTCAGTGTGGTGGGCAAGGGGGAACCGCCACAATTCCTGTACACCCCTAGTACATGGGGTTTCTACCAGATGGTGCAGGCGGCACTAATCGACAAGCAGCTAGCTGACCACAAGAGCTGAACGGATCTGACAAGCAGCTAGCTGACCACAAGAGCTGAACGAAGCTGACAAGCAGGGTTTGAGGCTGGCTGACCACAAGAGCTGAACGGAGCTGACAAGCAGGGTTTGAGGCTGGCTGACCACAAGAGCTGAACGGAGCTGACAAGCAGGGTTTGGGGCTAGCTGACCACAAGAGCTGAACGAAGCTGACAAGAAGCTAGCTGACCACAAGAGCTGAACGGAGCTGACAAGCAGGGTTTGAGGCTAGCTGACCACAAGAGCTGAACGAAGCTGACAAGAAGCTAGCTGACCACAAGAGCTGAACGAAGCTGACAAGCAGGGTTTGAGGCTAGCTGACCACACCACAGCCGAGATAATCCAGCGCGCGACCACCTTAAAGGGTCCCAGCCGTGTTGTGAGGAAAGAGGGAAACAAAGAGTTGACAGACTAACAAGAGCTATCGGTTTTCTAACGGTTGTTTTACCCACACCCGAGCCTGGGAACAAGATGTGCCCTGCCATTGACATGTTTTAGGATTGTTACCTAAATTAACTGAACCCCCATAAGTTGAATTGTATAGGCATGTGTCAGTTTAATGTCACGTGGATTTTAATAAAGTGATTTGATAATATAGCAGGGATAAATAGCTCTATAACTGATAATATTTAATAATGATGTTAACAAACGAAGTAAATAAAATATAATTTAATTTAAATGGCTTTCTTTTCTATAGAGCAGTAATTGCCTTAACAGGTCGCTCAAACTAACATGACACCACGGGCTGAAGATCTTAATTTAAGAAGAAGGGGGTATTTCTAAATAATATATTTTATTAACAAATTAATTCTAGCATGACTATTTTTAAACAGATTTCCTAAATGTGTGTGTCGAATGATGACATAGTCAGTAACATCCATCTATAACAATCAAGATTGGCGGATTTCTTCACTGTTTGGAAGAGTTCAAAGTGTTTAATTTCACTTAAATGAGAAGTTTATTTGTCTAGGTCAATAGTTCGGTCGTTCATAATCGACTAAACTACAACTCTTAGTACAGTCATTCTTGAACTACCACTTGTAGTTTAATCATTTATAGACTACCGCTTGTATCTCAGTTGTTCACAAGTTCATGACACGTCCATTCCAATGCTATTATTATTATTATTATTATTATTATTATATGATGGTAGATATTAGGACAATAACGCTTCCTGCTAGGAGATGGTAGTTACTAGAGCTGGTTTAGGCAGCCTATTGAACTAATCGTAATTCCCCGTCGTAAAATTGCCCAAATCAACATTCTTACTTGCCCTCATCAGAGATTGTGTTCAAGATGGGGCAGAAAGTGTTTAAACATTTAATTAAACTATATCTTTACTATAACTACTAAATACTTCAAACTAAACTAGAAACACAAACGAAAGATTGACAGTTTTCTACATACAATTGAATCACTCATTTTTTTTAAACAATGTTCTTAAGATAGCCACCACTTAATGCGCGAGCTTAAGTTCACCAACTGTCAAGGTAAGGGGTCTTAATTATCACCATGGTGTGAAGGCCTGACTTCTACTCCTACGTTGATATATAAAAAACATCCCGCTTCCGATACACCAAAATGTCAAGGGGATTACTACAAGTATGAAGGGCAATTCGAATAAATAACACTATTGCTGGGTTTATTAAGATAATAGTTCATTGACACACACAACCGTCATAGTAAAGAGCGTTGGGTTCTAGTATCCCTAATCCTTTGTAAGCTCGAATCACAATTTATATTTCGGCCTTTCATTATTAGCACCGCGTCTTACTACCCGTTCGGGTTACACGCACTTACGCTAATGTGTGATGGTAGGGTGATTGTCAGATGAAATGGAGGACCTACAGCTTAACGTGGAACCCAAACCACGGTGGAGGCCTGGCATTCCTCACATTTACGAGGCTTAAGCCCGCAATCCCTTTTGAGAGGGCGTCGCACAAAACACACTAAGACACTTTTTATCACACTTAGTAACGGCCAGCTCTCGACTGGTAATTTAAAACTCTTTCTCTAACCACTGTCTTAACCCCTGCCTTAACCATGGGCTAACCATTGCCTTAGCCACAGTGTAAACCCCTGTCTAACAGCTGTCCTAACCACTTTTAACCATTATTTAACCACAATCCTTACCAGTGTCTATCCATTATCGTACTCAAGGTGCGCCGTCACAGAACTAACGCATCTTCCCAACACTCTCTACAACAACTGTACAAAGGAAACCGAGCAGAGCTCTGCTCTACAACATACAAGGTAGAATTTGCCAATTAGGAGATTCCCCTATGACGGATTTAACCACCAATCAGCGGGGCTACATCCACGTTATAGCATCACGACATACTTGATACATTTCCAAGAGAGTCAATGCTCTATCAACTGGAATCATTATTCATGGGCCTACGTGCGGATTTAACCGGAAATGGCTTCAGACACATGATTGTACATTACAAACTGGCCGGTGACAGATGAACTTTAAATAGATACCAAACTCTATGAGAATAACACAACTAAGTTGATTGCTTCACAGTATGTGTTAAAAGGAGATTAGTGGAATGGGTAATTAATGATGAAATTAATCTACAAGCTAGCTTTCTTTCTAACAAAACTTGTGGTAGATGGAAACTTATACACCTGTTTGACAGCTAAGGTATGTCATATATTACATTATTACAAACATCCATTCACAACGGAGGTTAGGTGGTAGAGAGAATAGTAAGGCTGGGGGGGTGATGGTGGTACGAAGGGGTACTGGTTTGACTAAAGAACGTCAGGTTAAGCAGATTTTACGAGACAGT
Source organism: Timema douglasi (assembly GCA_901482245.1). Taxonomy (NCBI): domain Eukaryota; kingdom Metazoa; phylum Arthropoda; class Insecta; order Phasmatodea; family Timematidae; genus Timema; species Timema douglasi. The sequence continues at coordinate 199,837 of CABEEJ010000101.1, forward strand.
GAGAGAATGTCTAAAAGGGGAGAAATTTATTGGGTGAAATCAGATTCATTTAATAAACTAGACACCAAGTGGTTCCGGACTGTCAAATCATGTGTTTAAAATATATTTAAAATATTTAAACAGTATCATAAAAACACCTAAATACTTACAATTGTGTATTTATTGATATAGTTTTCTATCCGATATTTTTTTATATTCTATAATATTATTATAACAAGCAAGTGTGGTATGTCAAATACAAAAAATCATCTGTATACAATTAGTCGATTTTGAAATAAATAAGAATCTAATTTCTTCAATTAAAACGTTTATTAAGGCAAATTAAAAAAAAGCTTTGGATAAAATATTTTTTGAAATTAAAACACAGCCAGAGTAATTTATTTGGAGTCAAGAAATGGACAGCTTTAAAAAGTTCCGAAACGCCAAAATCCTTAAGGTTAATCAGCGTTTAGTAGTGACCGCTTACACCGTAAAGCACAACATTAAACAACTTTTACACATTTCTATGCATCCAATAGCTGGTCCCAAAAACTCTATAATTTTCCTTTGTAAATATAAATGGACTAACTTAAAACCAAAATATAGAGCATATTAGTAATTATTGGTAATTCAAGGAATACTTGTAGTCCCGGGAACAGTAGATCTCACTCCCTCCATGTTCTTATCGTTTCCATAGTCTTAAGACTTATCTTTGGATTTCATGTTGAAATGTCTCCTATAATAATTTCTCCTTTCTTTATCCTTTCTCCTTAATTATCAATTTAGACAGAAAAAGTACCTTATACTCATTGAAAATAACCTTGACTCACGAAACATAGGATGTCAGTCTCACAATAGAAGTCAAATTTAAAATAAAACATAATTACATGCGTAGTTTGGTCAAAGTTCAAAGAACTTCCATGCAGAGTTTCGTAAACACTGATCCACACCAATATGGTCAAACTAGATCGGAACTTTAGCTCCACTCAGTAAAAAATGAAAATACATATAAATATTAAGTTTATTTAAAACTATCTATTCTCTACTTTGGACACAAAGTGACGCAATCAGGAGAGGAAATGATTGTATCATGCTTTATGGCTCAGTTCCCCTTGTCCCGATACAATGTAACCACACTTTTGACTGACCACGGAACATATTTATATTGCACACCTCAAGGAGCGTAGAAAAATGTCATTCATGTGAAATTTTAAGTTCCAAATAGGTTTGGTATCCAATCAATCTTTTGGAAACGCTTATTTCATGCGTTATAATTTAAGATTAGAAAGTTTTAATTTAGAGTACGCCTTGGCAAACTCATATTTAAAAAATATAGATGTATAGTTTTTAACTTAAATCAATAGATACACACACGCCTTTTATCTGGGACTAGAATTACAAACAAATATGTTTAGTCTAAAGTATAATTGCTTTCGCCTATAATTTTTTTGTTTAAAGCAATTTACATATATAAGTGTATATATATATATATATATATATATATATAATCTTGGGGTATTAGTGTCTGTTTCACACGATTTATTATTATATCTTCCAAACATTGACTTAATTGATATTATGGAATACAAATTATTGAATAATAATAACTAGCCTATTCTGCTACCATTTATTATATAAGATCAAAATTTAAAAAAAATTTAGACTGATTTATCTATGTCAACTATATTAGAAATAACGATTTTCCATTTTTAACTAAGCATCTATTAATAAAGACTAAATAATATTACCATTATCTTACGTCCTCATGGGAAAATATACGAAACGCTATTTTTAGTTTAAATAAATGAATATATACTAATATTTTAAATATATTACAATGAAGCTGTATAACTTTTAAATTAATTAATTAACATTATATTACTGGATAATAACTTGTTTTTTATTAAAGATGTTAAGTTATTGTGATACATTTTAAAGAGAAAATTTGGTTTGGATTTATTCTACTTTTCATGTCTTGCATAAATTAAAATATTGTATGATCCTAAGCTCATATTAATAAAAGTACCATAGCCGAAAATAAAATTGAAAATTATTTTACCTTGTACATATATTTGTTTTCCAGACATAGCCGGCTTCACTCACACATCACCGCTCTCACTCAACATTAAAATATTGCTCCAAAACTTTTTCGTTCTGATTCACTTGTACACAAGAGGGGGTTATTTTATTGGTTGTCATTGAGGGAAAATCTAAAAACGCGAAAGGAAAAATGACGGGTAGGATCGGGGGTTGAGAAGGTGCAGAGTTGAAATATATTGCATCTCAGAAACTTTTCACGTTCTTCTTTATTCCAATTCTTGAAGGCCAGGTTAACATTATATTATAAATCTTATTTTGTTCTTAGATACATTTTACACCTTGGAAGTCTTATTCAATTTTTTTCAAACTTAATTTTTATTTTAAAATAATATATGCTAATACTATTATCGTACTTAAATAAAATAGGTTTTTGGTTTAAAAGTACTTCGAGTTAAAATATGAGGCAGTTTTTCACCTGAATGAATACCGTTGGGATTTAGAAAAAGTTTTTGAAGTCTTATATAAGTCCGTGAACTTTCCTTTTTCATCTATTTATAAAAAACTTTTTATAAAATCTACGCTTTTTAAGGTCATTCAACAGTCAATCCTATCAGAGAATTACCGGTAGCTTCATCACCATCAACTGTTTCCAGCCTGTGGCCGTGTCAGTTTAGTAAAATGCCTTTATCTTCCTCAATCCTTCTGCCATTATTTCTTCTTTAGTTTATTCCATTCTTCTTATTCATTCTCTTAAACACTTTCTGCCATCAGTTCCTCCCATCTCTTTCTTGACCTCCCCGGAGGTCTTGTTCCCACATTATTAATTTCCAACATATTCTTCGGCCTTCTCTCTTTTTCCGTCCTCATTACATGTCCATACAATCTCAGTCTTGCTTCCTCTACTATCTCATGTACCTCATGTAACTCTACTCTTTCCTGGATAACTTCATTCATTATTTTGTTTCTCCTCGTGACCGCTATAGCATGCTCCCCACAAATTTCATTCCCAGCGCCTCCACTTTCCTAGTCCCTCTTACATTCATTGTCCATGTTTCTGCTGCATATGTGACGATGGGTACAAAGTACGCCTTGTACAACACTTCCTTATACTTGCGTCAAAACGTGCAAGGAATTTCAGGAGAGCTTCTATGTACAGGGAGCGACTATTGTCCAAGGAAAGTGTAGTTGGACAAATAGCACCAGATGCAAACGAGAAAGAGCCAAGTATGAATAATCATGGTAGCTCTCAGGACATTATGGGAATGAGGGATGATAAGCACTCCCAAGATAAAGTGGATCTAAAAGAGGCAGCGTTCTACAAGGACATGATGTTGCAAATGAGACCTACTGCATACGGTATAGGCGCAAATAATATGGTTATAAACATATTGTCGAGTCGGGATACAGACATAGAGTGTATACCAGACTATGAAATCATTGCCTCTGGCCTCAAAGGAGTATCATTAACTACGCGCTTCATAAATAAAGGAGAACGTGATAACATGGGAAATACAATAAAAAAAGGTGTGGTTGAGCGAGATTCTATTGTGGGTCTTGTTGGTCCAGGCCCATGCCATGCAGGGTGCGCTTGTAGGCTCTACATGAGTTAAAACTCTGATGGTGAACCGGTCCTCTAATTTGATAGTCTTAGAAATGCTCTTCGGTGAAGCGTAAAGGATATCTGCAGTCTGCGGGGATTAGTTGAAAGGGTATTTAAGATAAAATATTAAGTATTCGACTTAAAAGATATATATAAGCAAATCGTAGTTGCACACGGTCGAAAAACCTTCAATTCTATGGCCTGCTTGCTATGCACATATATAATCCATCATAAACAAAATTTATATCAAATTTGGTCAAATAAACGGAATGAGGAGTGTGACCGTGCTGCATGAAATACGCAGGCTGGCTAAGAAACTGGGGACTTATGCTGTTTGAATGCAAGAACCCTATACCCAAGATGAAAAAGTTACACACATGCCAGTGTTTATGAGCATTGTCGTGAGGGGGGAAGTACCGATGAATGCATTTATAATCTTTAACCGGGAAGTTACAGTAACTAAAATAGAACAGTTTAGCAACCAATGGGTAACATGTGTGGAACTGGGAACTGGCGTGGGATGGGTGTATGGTAGTAAATATGTACTTTCAGTTCAGCCACCCCATTGAACACTACTTGGTACAAATGGAGCACATATGGGAAGAATATGCAGGTGTGACACTTACATTCACTGAGGATGCTAATGCCATGTCCCCTATGTGGCACAGTTAATGGGCGATCAGAAGGAACAGTAGAAACGCTTTCGGTGGGCAGTGAAGGAGAGGCCACGCACCGGCAGAGTGGATTTATATGTATTGGCTCAAAGTTGCAAACGAGCCGGGAAATATCCCTTCTTATGCGGAGAGAACTGGGGCGTCTATGAACATTGACGTTGCAATATGCAACCAGAGACCAATGGTCATGGTCGGTTGCTGGAAAGTGGTTAAGAATGCTACGATCAGTGAACACAATTTGATCGTATTTGATATAACCACTGTGGGAATGGTAGATGGAAATAAGGAAGGGAAAATCACGAGGTGCAACATCAATAGAGCGAATTGTGAAAAGTTGAGAGGGTAACTGATTGTTCCGAGCCTGTCACATAATGGCTGACAATATCAACATAAAATCCAAAGAGCTTACTAGAACACTGCAGTATGCAATTAAGAAATCGATATCCTTGATGAAAGGTGATACCAAGGTTGGGAAAGCGATTTTCTTGATAAAAGGTGATACTAATTTTGGGCATACACCATGGAATGATAGACAGTAGGGCCTACGAGCAAGGGCAAGCATGATATGTAGAAGGTATCAGAGATTCAGAGACCGAGTTGGTCGGATGGCTTTATTGGAAATATATAAATAAATAAAAAGGGCATTTGAAGAAGGACAAATGGAGGTGAAAAGGGAAAGGTGGGAGAGATATGTAAACAAAGAGCTAAAACAGGGACCAAGGGGCATCCATTTTAGGGTAGCCTCGGGGAAGATAAAACACACAGAGATGTTATACACCCTCATTAAAAGCACAAAGAACTGCTGGGAGGACACTGAAAAACTTCTGATGGATGCATTGTTGCTTGATGATAAAGAGGAAGGATAAACGGAAAAGAGAAGAGACTTAAGAATAATTGCAATAGATGACTACCAATGGAATGAGCCAGAAGACAAGTAGATCCGGAGGATGTTATCAGCACCATTGCCGGGATGGGGAAGAAGAAAGCACCTGGGCCATGCGGAAAAAATATTGAGGTGCTTCAAAAGAAGGCAGCCCTCATAGCTCTTTAACTTTCTGGGCTTTTAAACGAATGTCTCACTCAAGGTAGAATCCCGAACATCTAGAAGCAGAGCAAGGTGATCCTGCTTAGTAAATGTAAGGACAAACACCCATAACTGTCGAAGTCACACATACCTATCTGCTTACTAAACACTCTGGGTAGACTGCAAGAGAAAATTTTACGCGACGCTTACTTAGAAATAGAAATCCAATAGGTATGCACCAACAGCAGTATGGCTTTAGAAGGAGCAAGTCTACTGAAGATGCAATCTGTAGGTCAATTGAGATGATTGACTCTGCGTTGGAGAGGTATATGGTGGGTATTTTAGTGAACATCTTGGGGTCCTTTGACTATTTAGAGTGGCTGCCATTGTTCAACAGTCTGAGGAACATTCCGTGTCCAAAAATCAGGTGTAAAAGCTTCAAGGATCACTGTTTAAACATATATGCAACCCTGAGGTGTCCTAGAGAAAATGTTCAGAAGGTTATAACCAAAGGATGCCCCAAGTATCGGATATTCCCAAAGACACATGGTGTAGTCATCTTTTCAGATGACATGTTGATAGTGGTGAAAGGTAGCACTAGGAGAGATATATAAGAAAAGTGCAACCAGGTGCTAAAGGGACTAGAAACCTGGTGTAAACGTGCCAAACTAAAAATGGCACTTGTGAAGACGATGTTCATGTTGTTCAGGGAAAGTCTAGCTCGTAATCCAAGCATAAAAATATATGGTAAAATAATCAGGAGAAACCATATGGTTAGATATCTGGGGTAACACTGAACGAGAACAGTAACTTTACGACACATTTGGAGGGAGTGGTGGGTAAAACCCAAAAGGAAATGAACACGGTTATAAGCATAGGTCAACGAAAATTTCACTCACCATTGCAGATAATTAAGTCATACCAACAAATTATATTACTCTCCATTGTTGGCTATGGAGCTTGTATATGGGCCCACAGACTAAACAATGTGGTCCCAGCTATAGAAATATGGGGGCTTCAAAGGAATGTCCTCTTGAGGCTGTCGTGAGCCTACCAGACTCTGGTGTTGGATGCACTAATCGTCGCCCAAGGTGTGTGGCCATTGGATCCCCTTATTAGGAAGAAGTTTGGTACCGGTTGAGGAAAAACAACTTAGAAAAAGTGAAACAACTAACCTCCCCGGAGGTTAACACTGTTGGGGAGGCAGAAGTGGCATAATTAGCAGTGTGGTATACACGCTGATAGTGTAGTGAAACAAGAAGAAGGACTTTTCAACTGTTTCCAAAAGTTGTGGAATGACTTGAGAATGAGCACCTTTTACGATCCCGGGGTCTGATGCACTTTATAACAGGTAGAGGTCCGTATCTGGCATCCTTAAGGAAACAAAGTTTAGTTGTGTGGACAGGAGAGAGCACTGGAGCATGTGGTCTTGGAGTGTGTTCGTACCCAAGAGGACAAAATACCATACCGAATGGTGATATAAGGAAGGCTTGTAGGGCACGTAATTAGAGACCCAATTCTCTGGAAGCTCATGGATGCCATTTCATCGGAAGTATCAGAGAAAGCTAGAAAATATTACCTGGCAATACGTAATGATATCATATTATGAAAATTGACAACTGGACACGGGTATCGATTCCCATGTCCAGGTGTCAGTTTCAGAATATTATATCTAGATATATTAATCATTATAAAAAAAGCATAAATAATAGCTTTGGCTATTTGATTCAATACGTAATGAGGCAAGACAAATAAGTCTAAGACAAGACAGACATGAACAATGTGACGATAAAGATGGTGATGATAACAACGATAGTGACACAGTGAGTGGTGCTGAGACCTACAAATGTGAAGAATCAGTAGTGGACAGCCCGGAATAGAAAGGAAGTCTGTAAATCTCGGCAAAACCGTAAAAACACCTAAGCTTGGATAAATAAACAACAGCCGAGATATGTCAGATATGAGCCTTGAGAGCTGGTGTATCAGATCAGTTTATGGGTTCTGAAGGATATGGAAGCTACCTTGTGAAACACACCTGTTTACTTTTGAGATGACAGTTTATTTTATCCTTTTAACACTGACATTAACATCAACAAATAGCATCCAAATTCTCCTCTTTCTTTGGCCCGTACATCCCTTGCGCATTGCAAGCGAGCCGTTCTCTATCTGTCCCACGAGTGACGGACCAGCTCCCCGCCACCTCGCTCGGCGGCGCTCTAGGATAATCTCTTTATGAAAACATTTAGTGTAAAAATAAAGAAGGGTGAAAGTTCCCAGTTTTGTTTTGTGAACAAATTCTGTAACGTATGGAACAAGACGCCACCTTGCTCAGACACTACCTTGCGGCTGTGAGAAAATAAATATAAACAGCGCCACTTTTGTACGCGTTCACCACCTGACCGCTCTGTCACACTCGGCAAGTGTATTGTTCACCCGTTTGACTTAGTCTTTGAGATGCACTAGACACATAATTAACTATAAAAATATAATATAAATAACACAAAAATACAACCGCCACCTCGCTCGGCGGCGCTCTAGCGGCAGGTATCAGTAACTTCAGCCTGCGCCGGACAATTGCGCCGAAGAACGAAAAGTGGTGGGGAGGGGTAGACCCATTACCGTCACACTTGACAACTCGAAGGACCAATTTTCCAGCTTAAAAACCATATAGAAATGCGAGTACACCTATACACAGTAGGGAAGCTTAATCTGGTCAATCTCTTTCCTTGGCAACAAGAGAATGAGATTATGGAAGTTGGGCTTTCTGTGTCAAGATGGAAAAAGGTGGTTGTCTGGCAGACCCCTGGTTACCATCAAATTGTGAGGAGACATTCCAGCGAGCCAACGTTATACTAGTATTTAGTTTAGATTGAATTAAATTAGGGTAGAGGCTTAGGGTAAGTAATTAGGGTAAGAAATTTTAATAAATAAAGTGGAGGAACTAATCAGTGGACGGCACTCTAACTCCGATAGGGCGCCTCCCCAGGTGGCAGATAGGGGGATTCTCGACACCACCAGCTATATTGGCGACCCAGTGGTCAGTGGGATGACTGGTGGGGCAGGGTATTGGGGGCGTTAAATACCCGGTGTGGACCAACTGGAATGGTAAGATAGTTAACATTTCTTATATTAGGTAGATTTAGGTGCTTAGGTGGTTTATCTTAAATTGTTAAAAAAAAGATTATACTGCAACAGAACAGAAGAAAGTGTAAACCATATGTACAATCAAACGGCTCGAATTTAAATTCAACTTTACTCATCTATACACTATTAGTGTAAATATGATGGTCATCCGGAGGGGTGGTAAGACGAGAAGTACTAAAAACAGATTACTATGGGTCTGTTCCATAGTCAACCTTAGTATTCCTCCAGTGCGGTGCTACACTAATACAAGATAAAACTTACTTAAATTCTAATGTGATGGGCCAGTCTTTCATATGAATCTGTCCCACAATATTCTGATCTAGGTAGAGGTCCTGTATTTAGTATCACACTTGTACTAAGTCTGACTATGAAACTGGCCTTATGTCATGATATAGTGATGTGGCTGACCACGAATGCTAGAATGAAGAGAAGTCCAAAACACGTTATGAATTGTGCAGACCCCTTATGTTCCGACGAAGAAACCAGCAATGCTCTGATTGGTACTATTAGAAGACAACTCATATGTTTGGACACCTGGGTTGGCGTACGTGACCTACCTAACAAGCATAGCTCTACATCTGCTCATCTTGTGTCTTGTGTGTCGAATGCAGCGGCAGATGGTCAAGACAACAATAACCCTGCCTTCGTGATCAATACAAAAAAACCTTTCCATCAGATATTTTCAATTTATATAATTACAAAGGATAACTCCCACCTTCCCACCCGGCAACTAGAACTATATAACGAGGGACCACAGACAATCTCATAGACTATTACTTTGCCCACTTCCACGAGAAGTCCTGTTCAGGACTAGGACGTTATCAATCCAGGATGGCTTATAATATCTTTGTTTAAATCTATAAATTATAAATTGCTGTGATGGGTTTGAATTACTTAAAATACTTTGGTTTACTTTCTTATGGAAATCGGTCAGTGTAGGCATTTGTTATTGTTTGCTAAAAAACTTTAATTTTACACGTAAATTCCATTATGGATCAATTAATGCTTCCTGTTGCCACTTGGGCTCTAGTATCGTTGTATTTTCCTGGTTTAATTAGATAGCCACATTATTTGGTTATTTTTATGTCTTGCAATACTTAGGCTAAATATTAAATTTTTGCTTTTGTTGCTATCAGTAATTTAAATTCTTTAAATTGATAATGTTTCTTTTGCTGGTTATTTTGAAGACTTATTTTCTATGAAGTTAATGTTAAAATAACTTAATTTTATTGTTTAATATAGTATTGACTTTAATATTTGCTGATTCTTTTAGGCAAAAGTACAAGTTCTGTAACGTAGCTTTCTCTAGTTCTACATTAGATATTTAAGTGTGGGAATTTTGTTTAATTCTTTGAAAGTGACGAGGGTAATTGTCCCGCAAAGGTTTGAGCTTAGTCGGGAAGTCAAACCTTAGTGCTCTAACGTAAATATCTGGGATGATACTTAAATTTAAATTTATTTCATAAATAAATACCTGTTTTGTCTTTATTCACTGCTGTGAATCTGACGCTTTGTGAACCATTTAATAAAGGGTCATTAAGTTCTTTGTGGTTTTTTATAATTTCCGGGAGTTAAAATTTTAAGCAAATATCTGGTGCGATATTTAAATTTAAATATATTCCCTAAATTAAAAACTTATTTGTCTGTATTCACTGGTGTGAATCTGACGCGTTGTAAACCTTTTAAAAGAGGCTTATTAAGCACTTTGTAATTTTTGTAATATTTAGTATTTTAAACTTTTGATCCTTTTGATTTTATTTGATCTTAATTCACTGTGGTGAATAAGAAGCTTGTATATTATTTAGAAAAGTTTCTTTAAATAATGGCAACTTTTTTGTTTATTTTATTGGTCAATTCTGGACAAGTTTTTTTTTTAAACTTTTGAAACGTACTGCGCATGTAATAAATTGCTAAGATTTATTAGTTTTTCAACACACTTCAGTAAGACTTGTAAGACTTGTTTTAACACTGTTTGTTACTTTGAATAAAATTCAAATATTTAATCAACCTGCGAATGTTTTACTTTTTTAATATAATTATTTCTGTTAGATATCGCCCTCATCTTTTTTTTAGTCTATTGTTGACGTAGTTAAATAGAGTGAGAGGGAGGCGTTACAAATACATGATTGCTATGCACTATATTAGAAAATTTAATATTTATTGGCTGTGAAAATCAACAGATTAACTACCTAAACCAAAAAATAAATATCTGCCATTTTAAAATGTATTATTGGAAGTGGGTAGGCCTAAGTAAACATTACGTGGTAAAATAAATTGCATTGATTTATTACAAAGTGAAGATAATATTTAACAGTTTACATTTTGTAAAGCAAATGTTATCTGTGTAAAACAGTATAACTGTATACATGTTACCATAAAAATGTAGAAATTATGAACCTCTGATAGCTTGGCACTACGAACGTTCAACAATAGCAAATTATGAACCACTCGAACCTGGCCCCTGGAATATCCAACAACATATAATTATGAGCCACTGGATAGTGATGAGATGCATCCCTTGTAATCACATACATTGTTAGGGTAGTAAAATCTCTCAGTTTGGTGGTCAGGTTATGCAGCACAAATGGGAGTATCTAGAACCACGCTACAGGTATTGAATGGAATATTCTAGACCCATGTTCAGATTATTGAATGGCAAACCCAAAGGGAAAAGACCACTGGGAAGACCCAGTTGCAGATGGGAAGATAACTTTTGGATAGAACTGAGAAAGATAAGGCGTACTGAAATATTGAACTAAATATATGAACAAATTAGGTAAAAAAGCAAGGTCCCAAGATTCTATAGAAAATATCATACGAGTTATGGAAGACATAATGATGTATATAACTTTAAATTATTAGAGGTACTTTGTGGTATTACAAAATAACAGCAAAGTAGAAATGCTTAAAATTTGAAAAAAATAAATAAGTTTCTTAAATTAAAAAAATACGTAACTTAATATGTGAAGTTTAGTATAAGTTTATCTATACAACAACAACAAAATCAGAAAATATGAAACATAGTAAACATTTTTTTTACGTTTAGTCATATACAAATACTGAGAATTTAAATTACATTCAATAATTAGTGGATATAATCAATAGAGGATAAACATAAGAAACAATTAAGTATAATAAAGTAATATATAAATAAGATATATGAATAGATAAATGCTATATATAGATCATTCGACCAACACAAAGTGACGAATGCTTGTAAAAATAAAGGAGGAGGCCCTCCAAAATATAATACTATCGCAAAATCTGTGAAAAAGGACAAAAAACAAGTGTTCCCATCTTTGTGAAATCCGATCTAAATAAGACTTTACCTGTTAAAAAATTACACTACATTTTATATTATAAGTTACATAGAATTAACAAACTGGGAAAGAAAATATTATAGCGATCTGAAAAATGAAAGTGTAAGTATGCAAATTAAAAGAAAAATATTTTTTAAAAATACGTTGATTTGCATCTCAGAAACTATATAAAATTGAGAAAATTGAATAGAAAATGTTGGAGTGATCTCCTAGTGGAAGTTGAAATAAACAAATGACAAATACTAAATGCATGATTGATTCAAAAATAAATCCCCCAAGAACTAATGCAATTTGAAAGAACAAGTCAGAACGTTACCACACTGGTCAAGGAACTGGAGCCTAGTGGGCAAGTGAATGTAAAAACAAGGTGATAAAGATTTCTGTAGGAAGTGTCTACAACCATAGTCCACAATTACGACACTAGATATAGTGCGCTTTGGAAATTATGAGAACATGATTCCATTCAACTAATAGGGAGTCTGGTGGCAAATATAATTATCGATTTAAAGCAGCTTGACCCAGAGATAGGCTTTCTTCTTGCAAATAAGAATAAATATTGAGTACACATAAAAAATATATGCAACATAATAAAATTAAAATAGAGAGTGAAATTGACAGTTTATTTCTTCCAGATTACACCACCACTTGTATAAAAACAAACGTTCTTCCACAAGATAGAGTGATAGTCAAACATTTAATTGAAACATAGTTCTTGTAAGAATGATGGATGTATAAATTAGTATCATATCACTCAGCACATAATCCCCCCTATCAAAGATGATCACACTTTTTCTAAGGGGATATTTTCCTCGTTAGTTAAAACACATAAACTGTGTGATAGATACTAAAATCTCAGTGTTCCACATTTGAATTAACTAGGCATGTTACCGTGATCAGAAGGGGCTAAGGGAGCAAACATGCTATGTCCATATTAGTCCTCATCTGCACTCCATGCTGTTAGTGTTATTGCTTAGTGGTTCACGACGGTCTGGTGTTCATCTTAAGAATAGACTAGTCGTGTTTAACAGATGTAAAAAGGTATTTTAATGTTGGCAGATCTCGACGGTGTAGTCTGAAGGTTATGAGGTAGGGAGACAGAACGGAGAGTGAGAAAACCATACCGAAAGTGCAGTTTTGGACACGTGACCATGTACGGGATTTATTTGAGATGTTAGCACTGGAAGCCATCTCCTCCGTGATGTGTCGACGATTCAGGATGTAATGAAATTTGGGTAGAATGGCTCTACTGTTCACCTGGCGGAGTTTACGTAAAGTATAGAATTGTGGTGGGGTGTTTGTTGGTAGTTGGTCAAGGTGGTTGTAGTGGTGGAAATGGCGGTGGGTAGTGAGTCAATGTCATTCCGGAACAGGATGGTTCTTTTATCTTTGGAAGGGTGGAGTGGGATAAAATGTCGTTCTGTCCATGTTAAGCTATGATGAAATGATACATTAAATAGAAAACGTAGAAATTATAATTCTGAAATTGTCCTTCTCAATATTTAATTGGTTAAAAAAACGTTCTAAAAGATATAAGTAGAATTAAAGTATTGCTAACTTTGAAAATAAGTTGTATAGAAAAAATAAAAATAAAATTAAAAAGGTCATAGATATAGAGAATCATTAATTAGTTGATTAAAAAGATAAACAAAATTCATGAACACAAATGTAAAATCATCATTAAAGATTGGATATTTATATAATAATACATTTTATTACTGTCAGCTAGGAATGTGAAAAGCGAAAACAAGTCGGAAAATTAGAATCAGAGAGGATTACATTTGCCGTAACGTAGCTTTGTGTGTGGCACTTCTCTTGGTGTGAATAGTGGCCTCATCATTAGGTCTCTTGCGTGGCGTGTCGGTTTGTAAACACAAACCAATGAGTTGAAAAAAAAAGAGTAGTTCTTGGTTCTGACTATATAAAATTACCGTTGTTCTTTGGTTATGAAAATAAACCGTTATAAAGTAGAAAGGGAAAGAACCAAAGACGAAAACGTAGCCCAAATTGAATCAAGGGAATATAATTTGAAATCTGTCACGATAATATAGTACGGTCTTTTGAAAATGAAACAAGACCAAACTTGGCCATACGTCTAAGTGTAATATTAATACCGGATGGTATGTTGAACTAAAACACTTAACCTTGCACCTAAAGAACAATTTCTAGGAACTGATATTAAATAATCTGTAGTGTACTAATGTTCATTTGTTTTCAAAGAACCTGCAAAAAGTGGATGTTACTTTGAACGTTTGTTTTGTTTGAAATAGTTAATCATGTTAAATTTAAGTGGTGTGAAACACACTAATACATTCCCAACAGCTAGTTAAAAATGTAATTGCACGTCTTGATGTTATTAAAGTATTTTTCTATTCATCCCTTAAGAAATTTGCAGATATAAAATTAAATTATGTTTCAATACTCTATGTATTAATTCATAACGTAGGGAAATAAGGTTTATTCAATGTTACATCTTATCACATTATTACATATATAATATATTTCAATATTTTAACTGATTTTGCTATATATTTATGTACCGGTAAATATTTTGTAGGTTATTACTACTTAAATATCCGGGCTATCGTCATCACCATTTCAACCTGGTCTTTATTGATCTTATTTTATTGACTGTACAAATACAGAGTAATACTTTGACTGATCAAAGCATCAGAACTTGTTTGAATTAAAGGGATCTTACAATTAAATTAATTTTTCCTACATAACTAGAAAACAACATACTCGGAGCCCTTCGGATACATGTGTGTTTGACACGTTTTAAGCCATACAAAGGAAAGTTGAGTACAACCGATCTTGTTCAATGTTTCTGGTCACGAGAATCATAGTTAAGTGTCGGCACAATTTTTTCTAAATATGCCCTCTCTGCTACCCACTGCAGGATAACAAAGCGGGGAGTTGGGCCAATCTAACCATGTCCAGTCCCAATCTCCCATGGTTCCAGCATTTATCAAAGTGCGCCAAGTCCCTAACAAAATACTCAATATCAAATAAGCACGTTCAGATTATTTTTTCACAGCACACTTGTTAACCTAATATTAACTCATTCATCTAACATGAATCATATTTATATATAAGAACCTCCTCATTTATTGTTCTTGCCGGGCTGATAGAATTTGGGACGCAAAAAGGGCAGTTTGCACACCGTGGCCCCCACTGTCTTGTCGCGTACCTTCACAGAGAGATTGCTGCCCACTCTAGAACACTCCATTTGAACATACCCCATTGCTATATTGACTCCCAGGCTGGGAGAGGGCCCACCGCTTGTCACGTACCTGCAGGATACAAATAAACAAGGGTGGATAGTGAAGAAGATATTGGCTACCAGGCTAGAAGAGGGATCACCATTGGTCACATACCTGCAAGATACAAATAAACAAGGCTGGATATTGAAGAAGATATTGGTTACCAGGCTGGAAGAGGGACCACCATTGGTCACATACCTGCAAGATACAAATAAACAAGGCTGGATATTGAAGAAGATATTGGTTACCAGGCTGGAAGAGGGACCACCATTGGTCACATACCTGCAAGATACAAATAAACAAGGCTGGATATTGAAGAAGATATTGGTTACCAGGCTGGAAGAGGGACCACCATTGGTCACATACCTGCAAGATACAAATAAACAAGGGTGGATAGTGAAGATATTGGTTACCAGGCTGGAAGAGGAACCACTATTGGTCACGTATCTACATGTTTATAAGCACCAGTTACTGAGGGCAATGAGGTCATGTGGTCAATAAATTGGGAAAGAAGATTGTAATTTTTATCGAAGCATTAGGATAAACAGTTAATATTGGGCCTATGGGATAAAAGTTGACTTTCAGGATAGAATATATGTTTACGTATATATTACAATACATTTTATGGTAGAAATCAGACAAACATAGTAAATATTTGCGACTAGTTAAGAAGTTACAAACTTATTATATCATATTTGTTTTGAGAGGTTGGGGGTGTAGGTTAAATGCAAACTTTATATTAATTTTCTGCCAAAATTGTTGATATCAAATGCTTGGTACCAATAGAACAATAAACCATATTTTATTGATTATTTTGAAAAATATCTTATCAGGTTAGCCTTTTTTTTTGCTATTATGATAAATAAAAACCTTAATCATATGTACAAAAAGAGTCATATCTCTAATGTTTATTTGTGAGTAAAGTAAACCTTCTATGTCTGACACTGATAATGAATTCCAATATTTTAAATTAATATCAATAATTGCAGTTTTATTAATGTGTGCCCTTGCTCTAAGCTAAATGAAAACATAGATAATATAAAAGTTTTTATTATTGGTGCATTTTATTTTTTAGGACAAATGGATTATTGGAGTGAAACATAAATACACGATCTGAGTTATATATTAAAATAAATAGTTATTAAATGTCCTTGAGTCTGCCTACATTTTATGTCTGCACCAATTTTAATATCCTCTAATGCTATTAAAATATTCATATAATTTTATTAAGAATAAGGAAGTTAGAAATGAGAAGGTATGTATCCTCTGGAGGAAAAGAAGCCATTTAGGAAAAAACGATCTCAGTACAAATGACTGTAATTCTAACTCCAACATGTCTGTCAAAGGACATTCAGCCTTGGACTATTATGTTGTCTGTAGCTTATAAAATAATATAACATCTCTGTATGTATCCCAACACATGAGCATGCAGTCCCTACCCCACGACATCGTCTCCCTCGGCAGTGAGGATCCTTGCCCCGGCTCGTACAGGAGGCCCTGGAGAGGCACGAAGACCAACCCGGCACCGACTGGGCCCATGCTTCAGTTGATGGAGGATCACTTTGGATCCAGGGAAGTCGGCACTTTCCCTCCGCCGCTTCGCTGGCAACACACACACGGGGGCAGTCATGGACAACAATACACAGGGAAACTGGGCCATGGCATGGTCTCACATCTGTTTAGATATTTTTATAATCTGTGACATAGCCCCACATCTCATTGACAACAATACACAGGGAAACTGGGCCATGCCATGGTCTCACATCTGTTTAGATATTTGTATAATCTGTGACATTGCCCCACATCTCACTGACAAGAACAAACATACATGGCCATTGTATTAGTTGTACCTGTAGACAATCAAGGAAAATATTTACAACCTTGTTTAAAAAAAGGTCACTGCTTCCACTGGATCCGTTTTCCTTTCACTAAGCTTCTTTACGTTCCAGGTAGTTGAGGTTATTTTCCGATTAAGCTATATTTGAGGTAGCACCTTTTATAATTAGTCGATGTTAAAATTAAGGAACTCTTAAAAAAACATGGCTAGAATAAAAGCCCCCTCAATATTTAGAAAGCTTTCTATTGGGCTTGAGAATTTTTGCCAAGACATATGATCAATGCCGTAGTCAGGGGGTTTTAGGGGTTCAAACCCCACTTGAAATGTTACTAAAAAGATTTATATGGCTTTATTTATGATTCAAACAATATCAAGATTAAGGTACAAGTACAAATCATAGGGCTGTGTTACCATAAAAAGCACTTCAGAGAGCTTCTAAAGGTGTTTAATTTTTAGAATTTTTCCAAGCCTCCGATTATTAAGGGGCTATGTTACCATAAAAAAAATTCAGATAGATTTTAGAACGTTTTATCATTTATCTTTTTTTTCTAGCTCTATGCAAATGGGGGATATGCCCACCAATCCCCCTTTCCCCCCTGAAATTATTGGCTAGCTACGTACGGCCTTGCATTTGATGAATTTATAGCTGTACGATTCGTTTATCATAAAAGGTGCATTGTCTCATATTACTATATTACTCCCCCTCCCATTATATAAACATACATACTTTCTCAAAACATGATTTGCTAATTATGAAAAGTTTGAAAGAAAGAGTATAGTCGGGGGTGGGGTTAGGGGGTGTTCCGACCCTTTACTAGAAAAATCAGCTTTCTACGCCCTTGTATCGGACAAAACACTTTTGGACAGCTGTGAAATAAGCCAAGAAAAATTTTCACACACCATTTTGTGGCTAGTCTACAATCAAATCTGATTATCGTACTCGCACTCACAAGAGGCCATATTTTGTTTTCTGCTTAAATAAGGAATTTTATTTATTTAGCTTATTGGTTGCATTAACTCAAGGAAGCGTTCACAACACTTTATTAAACCTTATTGTGAATTTCACTCCAGTGGCAGCGTGGTCTAACGCGCTACTCTCGCAGTAGACTAAACTGCCGATGACGGGGAGATCGGGGATCGAATCTTGGTTGGGTGTACTGAGGGTGGTTTTTTCCATAATCGTTTTCCACTCTCCCTACAAGCCAATGTGGGTACACTTCCTATAAATTTAACCTTCCTGATCCATAAAACTATAAGCGTAATTAGTACATAAGTGTGTAACCCGGACAGGTAGTAAAACGCGGTGTTAAAAAAAACCTTTTGTAATCGTCCAAAAGTGTGTTAATATTTGAATCCGACAATAAAGGTGTACAAGGTGGTTGGCAGAGTTGAGAAACAACTGAATAGACCAACAAATCCTGCCTCTTCCCATTTTACCCTTATGGCCATTGGCTACCCTTTTCAATAAATAGTCTTTGTATATCATATATATAATACTCGGTCTCTAAGAGATAGTCAGGTTGAAATTACATTTTTGTAAAGTAAATGAGGCACAATTTTTGACTTAGTAGGCCAGGGTGATCTAACCTTTTCTCAAAGCACTGAGTTTTACACCTTTATGTCTATTGGAGAAATACTAAATCAGCTCTAAAATACCTCAGTCTAGACATAATAAGGGCGCTATGTAAACTTATAAATATAGAAAATATACAACATTTACACCGTTTAACTCTGTCCTAAGTCATCATAAAAATCACTTCAAACAGCTCCTATAGGCGTTTGTTGTGTATGATTTCATCTAGCCTTCTCAGTTGGGGGTTACGCCCCCCCAAACCATCCACTGAGATGTTCGGCTCACCTTGTGTGAAGTCATGAACTTACCTATTACAAATGAAAGGCCGGCCTCAACGGGTGTGGTGGTGTGGTCAATATCACTGCCATGAAGACACATCCCAGCTTCTAGCCTGTCCACCAAAATGGACAACAATGATCAGTCTCACAAAGCATGCAGAAATTTAAAAAAAACGTTTATTCTAAATGTTCTTCTAATTAATGAAAATTTATTGCTCTATACTTATCAAACAATAATTGTGATAAATGTGGTAACAGCGTGTATTTGATCAGATTGAAACTAAATGTAAATAAGATATTTTAAAACTATTGAGTTTAAAATGATCTTTCATTCTTTTTCAACAATGCATCTCGCTACTTATTACATAGTATTACTGGATTGAAAGATTAATGTTAACTTAAGTGAAAGTGAGATGTGTGGTTATCATCTTTAACTTAAGCGTAGGCCCTCTTGATATATTTAATTAGGTTCAATAAAAGGATATACAACGTCAGACAATATCAAGATATTTTAAAATTAATGGAGGTAAGATGAAGTGGTCAGTATCACTTATCAAGAAAGTTATTTTGAACTTCCAATCTGAATGACACTATCACTATATAATATTGCAGACTAGGACAGTAATTTAAAATTTAATCAAATTGATAACATATGGTTAAAACCATTTTCAATTTAATATATATATCTTAGTTTTAAACTTCCACAACTCAACTTTCAAGCTATATCAGTTACGGTGATTATTAATAGGATTGGTATAGAAATGGTAGCCTTTAATGCTAGCTCACGACCCGCCTCAGTGGCGTAGTTGGCTAACGCGCTTGACTGCTGAGGACGGGGAGATCGAGGTTAGAATCTCGGTCGGGTGAACTGGGGGTGGTTTTTCCTAAATGGTTTTCCACTCTCCCTCCACGCAAATACGGGTTCACTTCCTCTAATTCAACCTTCCCCATTCCTAATCCATTAGCGTAATTAGTTCTTAAAGCGTATAACCCGAACGGGTAGTAAGACGCGGTGCTAAAAAAAAACTAGCTCAAGTAGAATTTCATACTTTGTTCACTTCTGTATTTCACTGGAAAAATAATGTAGAGATTGTATACGCCACCCTTATTTACATATTCTATTGCATGAGGAGCTCAAAAGTGAATTGCCTTATTTACAAAATTACAATGCCCATCTCTATCTTGAGCTAGTTCTATCCTGCCCACCTCATTACTCCCTATCTCTATCTTGAGCTAGTTCTATCCTGCCCACCTCATTACTCCCTATCTCTATCTTGAGCTAGTTCTATCCTGCCCACCTCATTACTCCCTATCTCTATCTTGAGCTAGTTCTATCCTGCCCACCTCATTACTCCCTATCTCTATCTTGAGCTAGTTCTATCCTGCCCACCTCATTACTCCCTATCTCTATCTTGAGCTAGTTCTAACCAGTCAACCTCACTATACCCTATATCTTTCAGGTCCATTCTAATGTTATCCTACCATCCGCGTAAAGGTCTCCCCAGTGGTCTCTCCCCATTGGGCTTGGCAGTCAGTACCTTGATATGGATCTAGATTCTTCCATTCACATTGTATGTCCTGCCCACATTAATGTTTGATATTAGACATCATAATACTGTCTTGTGATGACTACAGGGAATGTAACTCATTATGAAGCCTCCTTCGCTCCACAATATTTTCATTCTTTTATAGACAAATTCGTTTCCTAGCATCTAATAAAATTTCTGCAATTTTTTGCAACAGCTTACTTACTACTTCCTAAAGAGTTATAAATCATCCACATATTATAATATCCACATTGTACTGTTTAGTGTCAACCCTAACCTACTCTCTGTCATTATCCTCATAGCATACGCTAATGCTAGATTAAAAATTAGTGGGGAAAGTTTATCTCTTTATTTAAATCCATTATTTTGTTCCAAAATATCTGGTAGGTGATAACTGGCATCCAACCCGTATCCTAACTAGATAGTATCGGTCAAACATACCTCAACTAAAAATTAAATAACTGAAGTTATTATTTACGCATTTAAGTGAGGAGTTCTACATCCAGATATCAAATTCTGAAAATTGAAAAATGACACCTAGCCACGAGAATCGAACCCGGGACCTTTGGCATAGTACGCCAATTCTCTAACCACTGAGCTCTCCAGGAATCGTCCTGTGTGTAGGGTCATTCTTAACTCAAATTTTAAGGCAGAGTCTATGATGGTCTTGTGGAAATCGTTGGCTACAAAGGTCCCAGGTTCGATTCCCACGTCCAGGTGTCATTTTTCAATTTTCAAAATACCTCAACTAGCTTGACAAGAATTTTCGGTATCTCAACTTTAACTAAATTTTTATATCATTATTTCTTTTAACTGGATCATAAAACTTTATTAAATTCATTATATACTCCAGCCTTGTGTGAATAAAATCCCCCCCCCCCCTCTCTTTATAATTTCCCATCACACAACCTTTGTTTGATTTTA
>CABEEJ010000101.1:221384-231384 GCA_901482245.1 Timema douglasi
CCCCCTCCCCCCTTGTATGGCAGTTTTCAATTTTAGCATGGAGCCGTTATATTGATACGTATTCTGTATTTATGTTAATAATAATTTCTCATGTTCTACGGAATATTGATCAATCCATTATATGACTGTACTTTATTAAATGCAAGAAATCAAGCCAACTAAGCTAACAAAAGTACATTCCTCCTTGCACCATTGCACTGTTAGTTGTGTGTAGACCAACTGTGGTAGAACAATGGTGGCGTATTCTAATATACTGCGGCCCATTACACGAATGACGTAGATATTAAATTATATAAAGTTATGATTTTCAGGAATCTGAAACGGAATCTTATCTCACTAATCGAATAATACTTATTGCTGTTAATTATTATCAGTACACTATTTTATGCGAGATTTAGAATAATAACTGTGATTAAATTTAATAATTTTTAGAGGAAATGTAGCCCCCTGGAATGTGAGGCCCGGGGCAATTGACCCCTTTGCCCCCCCTCTAACTTAGATACGGCCCTGCTCTAGAGACATAGTGACGTTCGGGAGTGCTTCAAATAGTTATGGGTACACCCCGGGCCCCGTAACGAGTAATATTATTATTATTATTATTATTATTATTATTATTAGCACCGCGTCTTACTACCTGTTCGGGTTATACGCACCTACGCTAATGTGTAATGGTAGGGTGATTGTGAGATGAACATTCACAAGATGTCTTGTCAGAGGTGAAGGAAGGGTTTGGTAATCAGATAAATCTGTGCCGGGACCGAGGATTGAACCCCAACCGCCAGCATAGATGTCTGACACCTTACCTCTAGACCGCCAGGTCACCCCGTAACGAGTAATAGAGCGAGATATTTCCCCTCAAACTCCTGTATGTCACTAAAATGGGAGAGAAATGGTGCTAGTTGCTTTTTTTGAAGTCATACTAAACAATACACTAATTCTATATAAAAACCAATCTACCTTTATCCCTCCAGAATGCAATATCCCCATACCTCAAAGTATCCCTCGCCCCGAGTCCCGCCATCTTGACAACGGGCGACTCGAGCAACAGACCGGTGAGGTGCTCGGCCTTGTCCGCCCTCACTGATATCTCGACACCATCCTCGCCTGTATAGCCGCACCTCGTGACCCTGCAGCGTGGTACGTCTCCCACAGTGGCGAGGGTGCTCGTCATGAAGGGCAGTTGCTCGATGTCCACATCCACTAAGGAGTTGAGCACCTGTGCCGTCTCTGGTCCTTGCACCGCCAGCAGCGCTCGCTCCTCAGGTGGCAAGAATTGGCACTGGACGTCCTTGCCTGACGACCTCCATGTGTCCTAGAGACACACAGTTTATCACTGACACGTACATTCACAACATAAGCATTAAAATATAATATTATATATAAATATCTGATAGCTCGTGATCTTGATAAAATAACACATTTGTAGCCAACGATTTCCGCATGTCCATCATAGACTCTGCCTTAAAAATATGAGTGAAGAAAGAACCTGAGCACGGGATGATTCCTGGATAGCTCAGTGGTCAGAGTATTGTCATACTAAGACAAATATCCCGGGCTCAATTCTCGTGTCCAGGTGTGATTTTTCAGTTTTCAGAATATGATATCTAGATGGAGAATTCCTCACTAAAAGGCAAAACTAATAGCTTCAGCTATTTGATTCATAATATTATATAACTTATAAAGTTCTTACGCATTATAATATTTAATTATTTTTCAAAACACCATTCATTCCTCTATGGGAATTTCTCTCCATAAAGCCTGTTGTACTGTTTGGGAGTCAGGCATGAATGTTTAGGGTTGCGCAGTGTCAAAACCACTTGTGCGCATGTGTGGACAAACATTAGAATACCTTTAGGGGTTGTGCAGGTTGGTTTGTTGTTTGTTGTTTGTGGTGTCAACTTGGAAGAGAAGAATGGCATGCGGTGCGCGTAATTTTTATGGTAGTAGTAGTAAAGTATGTTTCATACTAAAGAGATAGAAAAAAAGGCCTCTTTAATTTTTCGACAACATAAATAACCCTCCCCTAACACTATATACCCTTAACCACAGTAGATCTACCCTCGTATGATAATATCCTACAAGGTTAACATGTTTTGATACCAGGCCTCCACCGTGGTTCGGATTCCACGTTAAACTGTAGGTCCTCCATTTTATATCACAATCAACCTACCGTTACACATTAGCGTAAGTGCGTTCAACCCGAACGGGTAGTAAGACGCGGTGATGATAATAATAATAATAATAATAATAATAACATATTTTGATTTTTAGCGGACCTTTAACAATGCTAACTGTATTAGAACACTTATTTATAATTCAGAAGAAAAAGTACTTTTAGAAATTCTTCTATTCGTAGAAAAGTTATTTCATTAGTTATTAAAATAAATATACTTTTAGTTATAACATGTATTGAACTGTTAAATTAAGATTATTATAGCACTTTTATAAACACACCAAATTGATAAAAAAAATCTTCAAAATATTTTGTATGAATTATTATAAGCTACCCAGAGGAAGATAGGTTTAACAATGTGAAGTACCCTATATTCCAAATTTAGATTTAATTTATATAATTAAAGGTGTAAGTATATAAATAGAGCCTATGTAAATTTTACAGTCGATCTATAATTCTGTGGCTAACCCTCATCCAAACACTTCCAAATGGGTGTATGTGTAATTATTACTGAAACTTTGAATGGCGTTTCTTTACCATGTCAGACTGCATTACCACTGCATTCTGTGTTTCGTGAAGGAAAGCTTAGATAGGAAAGATTAAGTTAAGATTGAAGTTAACTTCAAGGAATAAATGTCTTATAAAAATGGATTCAATTTACCCAATATATTGCTGCAACTTAAGAAGAATATTTTAGCTACGGTAAATAAAATATATTCATACCATACACAGGATTATTAATACAAATTATGTAACTAGCCAAACATTCGAGAATGAGTTGAGCTACAATGTCAGAGACGTACAAAACAAATGTTGCTAACGAACCGAATCTCTTCTGAAAACCGATTGAAATAACCAGTGAGTCCAAATATTAAAATATGGTTTTCAAACAAATCCACACGGTATTGAAAAACTGAGAGAGGACCAACTCACCTGAGCCTTAATCATCAGAAGTTGATCCTGGTATCTCCTGGAAGCGTTGGACACAACATGAAGGTAGCCGAGAGCCGTCTTGGTCACGACCAAGTCATCCAGGATTCCGCCGGTGATGGAATCTGTGAAGACGGTGAGCACCGACTTGTTGGCTTCAAGATTCTCAAGGTCCGCCGTACAGAGACTCTCTAGGAACTTAAGTCGATCTCTACCTCGGATTTCCGTCTGAAGCATATGTGATACATCAAACACAGAGCAGTGCTTTCGGGTGTGCAGGTGTGACGCGGCGATACTCTCTCCACCATAGCTCACCGGCAACAGGAAGCCCGCGAAGGGCACCATCTTACCCGAGCACTTCACGTGAAAATCGTATAAACTAGTTTTGAAAGGTTCATCTACCGCTCTATCACTCTGAGTGGAATAACACCGGTCATCACAATCCTCTTTGGAGTTATTTGTGCACGACCCAAAGTTTCTTGAGTTTAAAGAATTGTTTTTGAAGGTTTTGAGTTTTAAAATGGAAGTACACCCTAAAAATCTTCTAGTTTGTGTGAAATTACAACTGAGATTTTTTAATTCATCCAAATAAGTATTGTTAGTATGGACGTGTTTGTGAATATATACGCTATCATTTGAGTCTGAAGCCTTACATTTTCGTTGTCTTGAAAATATACAGATTTTGGAAGAGGAGTGAAAAGCAATCAAATTAAAAAGTCCCTGATTATGTGGTTGTACTAAAAAATGTTTGAATGTTTGAAGTTTATTGGTTAAAGGTCCACTGACAAGTTGAAGCCACCAGACCATCATGTGTTCCTGTAACAGCATTCAATTATGATTTATTAAATATACGATAATATAAAAAAGGACCTTTGTGAGCTTGGGCAAGCATGAAGAAATAAATACGAGTTGGCTTATAATCTAGTAGTCCTTTTCTTCTTGTTTAATATTCTATCTAATACATTTTTAATATATATATATATATATATATATATGCCTTTTTATTAATAATGACTATGATCAACTCACATTTACAATATTTAATGGTAAAAAGTTATTTTAAGGAATATTAAAGAAAGTAATTTTAGTAATTGGTTTAGTGAAGATAATGGTATTTTGGTTGAATTTCACTAATTTTGTTAAAGATAAATTAAATCAGTAAATAATAATATATTGAACCTTTTTCGGTTTCGTTAAGTTAAACTAAGTACATAAAAGTACAAAATGAGCCAATTCTTACATTTACCGTTAAAACTGGTGCTAAGTCGCTCGTGGCTACACTTGTGGTGTGATCTGAAGAGCTGGCATCACATTCTAATTAACCTGCATTTACTGTATATACTGTATACTGAAAATATATTAGCTACAAAAAGTACATCTTACAATCAATTGACATGTAAATGTACATTTTAATCTATACATATTTGGGATATTTATTGAAATGTACCTTATATATATTAATTAATATATATATACAATGTGTATCAAAAACATTGCATCAAACTTCGACAGGATATTCCTTGGGTGAAAATAGAATAATTCCCATCGGCAACCTAGGGTCCATATTAATTATTGAGGGTGGTATTCACCCCTAAGGATAGAGCTAAAAAGGACTGTTGTGTGAAATATTATGAGAACTCCTTAGGGTATTACAATGAATCTTTGTATACTTATTGAAACCTTGATTATTAATAAACTAAATGTGCTATTACCGTTACCCACCCCCATCATGTAAAAAAGGAGGGGTTGTAACACATTTTTCTGCAATAAAATATGTCAGAGTAGGTATTACTAATTTTGACTTAAGATTACAAAACATGGAGTAAAAATTAAGAAATAAGGTGTCTTGGAGAAACTGCCTAGCTTTCCCCGTTTCCGAGATAATCATGAATGTTTGATTTCAAAGACAAGTGTTAATTCTTGCCAGGTATGGAGCCTATATGGCTGTTGCGTGGCCACTATGCTCTCCTTATCTTAATATGTTAGACTTTTTCTGTGGTTTTTTTTTTTCAAAGCTTTGGTGTACGAGACAGCCATTGGATCCGAGGAAGACCTGTTAGCCAGGATAGGTGCTGCATGTGATAAGGTTCAAGAGACACCGCGTGTTTTCGAAATATTACGCAGGTCATTGATACGCCACCCCAATTATTGCAATGACGTTAGGGGACGCCATTTTGAACACTTGCTATGAATCTGATTTTGAAGCTAGGAACTAAAACATACAAGAACTACAATTAGTATTTCTTAATTTAGCTTTCAATACTCCGGTGAGTGTAATGATTAAAATCCCACCCATGTGTGAACTGTGTTAGCATAACTTACTAATGTGATAAATAGAAACCCATTGGAGCTTATGAAGAAGGAAAAGTATCTGATTTTCTCCATTATTACACACAAACCAGCCCTGTTTACCAAATGTACGTGATACATAGTCACACGTGCCGGTAAAAATGGTTAAACAACTGCAGTGCTAAGTAACACTGCGATTCTGGTTGCCTACCTGGCAGGCATTTACACTTGTCTCTGAGCTCAAACTTGTGTGATTATCTCGAAAACGGGGAAAGCTAGACAGTTTCTCCAAGACACCTTTTTTTGTTAATTTCTAATCCTTGTTTTGTAATCTCAAGTCAAAATTAGTAATACTTACTCTTACATATTTTATTGGAGAAAAAGGTGTTACAACCCCCCCTTTTTTACATGATGAGGGTGGGTAACGGTAACAGCACAGTTAGTTTATTAATTATCAAGGTTTCAATAAGTAGTATACAAAGATTCGTTGTAATACCCTAATTAGTTTTCATACTATTTCACACAATAGTCCTTTTTAGCTCTATATTTAGGGGTGAATACCACACTTAATATTTAAAATAGACCCTAGGTTGCTGATGTGAATTTTTCTATTTTCACCCAAGGAACAGCCTGCCAAAGTTTGATGCAATGTTTTAGATACACGTTGTATAATTTTTTTCTCTTCTTATTTTGTTAACATATTCTCTGAATATTTGATATCCTAAGATCTCCAAAAATATAATGGCTAGTAACGAAATTATTTCACTATTTTTTCTTAATTTAGTTCAGTTAGGTGAAGATTAATTATAAGTTTTTTTTAAATAATTAAAATATTCTCTGCCCTTGCACATCAAGGTCAGACAGTGAATAGGTTTCTCCAACACAGCTAAAGTTATTAACAGATTTAGATCACATGATACAACTGTATAACAGTCCTAATTAATAAAAACATTATTCCTACGAATTAATTAATATAAATTTTATATTTAGTAAAGGTAACAAATGCACCCTTATAAGATTTGAACACGTGACTCGACACTATTTTAATTTTAATATTTAATGTGCACTTTCTGAACCAATTAATTAATGCCATCCACATGGGATGTGTTGGTGAATACAGGAGGTGGCGGGAAGGGATGGTTGAGGTCAGCAAGAGGACACTATTAATATACCTTAAACTATTTCCGAACAACTTATACTAATTATTTTTATTTCATTTTATTCATTTTTAAATACATATTATATCAACAAAATTATTTTTTTGGATTTTAAGAAATAAGATTCAGACATTTAATTTAAAAGTATTATTTTAATTTTCTGGAGAGGTAATACATAAATTTTCATGTCTGAGATACATAATTCTTAGTCACGTTGGTGGATCATATTAGCCATTAATAATATACCGTTGCCCAGGGGTCGTCTGAATATACTAGTAAGACATCCTTTCCTTGGAGGATCTTTACATGTCCCAATTAGATGAAATGATGGTGATAAGGGCCAGGAAACACTTTAACTTAACTTAGGTTTCACTAACCAGACCCTGGTGACTGTTGGGGTGGTTCCACTTTCAGGATAAAAACCCAAGGTACCATCCGGGAATTGAGCCCGGGACCCCTAGTCTTATAGACGTGTGCACTGAACAATACACCACGGGGCCATTTACTTGAGAGGTAACTTAACAGAAGTAAAAATCTCAGGAGCGGGGGACGCGACCCTCCCCCCCCCCTGACATTTCCTTCACCCCACTGCGGGCACCAATGAGGGGAGTAATCCCTTGTTACACGATCTGTTGTTTCGCCAAACAGTGTCAACACTACACCTCTTCACCATAAACATCGATCGGAAATAGCACGTCCATGCATAGCTATAATCAGGAAAATTAGCTGTCTTCGTTGCGCAAGCCTAACCAAACCTAAAATAGCCTGACTTTTATGCAATATTTTTCTGAAAATTACCAATTGTAATTGTACTTCCAGAGTATATTTTTTGTTCAAGTTCAACTTCAAGTATGCTTCCTAATAACTCTCATTTGTATTTAAATTGGTGTCGAGTCATCGCTGTCTCAGATATATTGGCTCCTGTAGAGATGGGATACATTTTGAATGGTAAAAAATTATTCTCAAGGCAGAATCTTTGATGGACATGTTATTCATCGTCTAGTGTTAGATTAGTGTTAATAATCTTCAAACATCAGCTTTATATAGTCAAAATATCTTGAACAAAATAAAAAACTATGTAAGCATTAAACTACTATATAATTTATGTATTGGTAAAAATTAATCATTATTAATTTATCAACATATTCAGGACAGGATAAGGTGGAAATAGCTGATGACGCCAGCGCATAATCTTAAGGATCACTGATCACTGGATTAAAAATAAAACAACATATTCTAATAACCCAACTCTATTTATGAGTGGAATAGAATACATTTCGATGACATGTGTTGTTTTTGAAGAATTCGCTTTACTCATTATCGTCGTATGTTGTGTTAATTTTATTATTAAACTTAATAAATGCTACTACTTTCTAATATATTTTGAATGTTAAATATATTTAATAAATCTCTTTACAAATAATAGTTGAAATCCTTAAAACACGTCATTGCTTATTTACTTTATAAAACAAATATTTCTTTGAATTTACATTAATTCGGCTAAATTTATTTGAAAGTTCTTTGCTTGAATTTTCTCTGATAAAATTGTTTTAAATTGTTCTTTGAATAAATTCATCTAGCTCACGCCTATTTTAAGAATATACCATAATTTACTTGTATGTGAATACAAGCTGGAAATCGTTACGTTTTTATTTAGATAAGTTATTGTAATCCTGTCTGCCTGTCTGTCTCTCTGTCTGCCTGTTTGTCCCTCTGTCTTCCTGTCTGTCTCTCTGTCTTCCCGTTTGTCCCTATGTCTTCCTGTTTGTCCATCTGTATTCTTGTTGGTCCCCCTCTCTGTCCCTCTGTTTGCCTGTTTATTCCCCTGTCTTCCTGTTTGTCCCTCTGTCTTCCTGTTTGTCCCTATGTCTTCCTGTTTGTCCCTCTTTCTTCCAGTTTGTTCCTTTGTCTTCAAGTTTGTCCCTCCGTCTTCCTGTTTGTCCCTCTGTCTTCCTGTTTGTCCCTCTTTCTTCCGGTTTGTCCCTCTGTCTTCCTGTTTGTCCCTCTGTCTTCCTGTTTAGTCCCTCTGTCTTCCTGTCTGTCCCTCTGTCTTCCTGTTTGTCCCTCTGTCTGCCTGTCTATCCGTCTGTCGGTCTCTTTGTATGTTTGTATGTATCGGGGAAGTCTGCTGGAAAGAGCTGGGTGGTTCTAGTCCAAACATAATATTTAGATGCTTATGTTCACAGATTGAGGCGAAATTGTGATTTATATTCTAGCCAAATATATAAGGGTAACTTAATGGTAGCTACATTTTTAAAAGTTGAAATTTTCAAAACGATTTTGTTCAAAATGTGTATCTGGGGAACGATTAAGATGATAATTAGTATTATATATTTAAAATAAATATTTGTTTGAGTTAATTTATTCTGATTTTTAGAATGCATTTTTTAAATGTTACATTGGTTTGTTTAAAATTTCATCTAAAATGTGTTTCATATGACTCAGCAAACATTTAATTATACCATGAAGATTATTTAAGGGTAGTTTACTGATATTTAACTAAGTAAAGAATTGTTCAAAGTTACAGTCAAAGAAATAAAGAACAAATAACAGAACCATTATTAATACTACTATATATTCATCTTTACCATCTTCAGTGGACCTTTATAGTAGGGCATCATTCTTACAATAAACTGTTCTAGCGATGATAGGTACATCAGGGTTTGAATCCCAGATAGGCTTATTGGAGGTTTTTCTCCTAAATGATTTTGAAATCTCCCTCCACACAAATACTGGTACAATTCATTTAAATGCGACCTTCCTCATACCTCACATACTCATGTAACAAGTAATAATGCGTGTAGCCTAAAGAGGGTTATCAGGCGTGGTGCTAAATAAAATGATTTATCTACGTAAACGATAATTAACTTTCCAACAACTTCAATCCTGTATCTTGGCTCAGATTTATCTGATTACCAAACCCTTCCTTCACCTCTGACAAGACATCTTGTGAATGTGGGGAATGCCAGGCCTCCACCGTGGTTCGGATTCCACGTTAAACTGTAGGTCCTCCATTTCATCTCACAATCACCCTACCATTACACATTAGCATAAGTGCGTATAACCCGAACGGGTAGTAAGACGCGGTGGTATTAATAATTATATTACTTTGCTAATGATAATTTACCATTCCAATAACCACAATCCTGTCTCTTACTTTGTAAACGATAATTTAAGATATCAATATCCACACTCACCTGCCTCAGTGTTGTAGTTAGCTAAGGCGCTAGTTTCGTGTTGAGCTATACTTCCGAGGATGGGGAGATCAAGGTTCGAATCTCGGTTGGATGAACTGGGCTGGTTTTTCCTACATGACCTTCCACGCAAATGTGGGTTCACTTCCTCTGGGTTAAACCTTACCAATTCCTAGCCTATTAGCGTAATTAGTACTTAAGCGTAAAACCCGAACTGGTAGTTAGACGCGATGCTAAGTAAAAAAAAACACAATCCC
>CABEEJ010000101.1:236384-380290 GCA_901482245.1 Timema douglasi
TAAATTAAGCAATGGATTTGTTTTAATACTTAAATGTAATAACAATTGAACAATTAAAATTTGTTGTTATAATAATCAGATTATTTTGGATTTTTAATAAAGGAATTTTTTTTTAAAGGTGTAATATATTCATAGTTAAAATATAGTTTTATTGTAATACATTACACGTGGCAAATGTATCACTTTGACACAAGAACTTCATAACTATCGAATGGAATCTCTTTCCCTCCAAATGGAATGTAACACATCCGATGACTTGGGTGGATCTGAAATAACAAGAATAAGGATAATAAGTTTAGTAATAATTACAATCAATTACATCTAAACTAAAATCTCAGTTGCAGATAGTTTAATGAACAATAGCCAACCTTTTAAGGGGATTCCTATTCTTCCTGCCCCCGACATTTTCCAAAGTTTTTAATATGAATCTTACAGATGGCCTTTTATCATATTCAAAAGATCCTATAAAGGCATTCACTTTTTTTAAATTTGCAAAGAAACACCACTAGAAATATCTTTTATAGCCTAATTTTGGTAGGAGGTACAGTTTGAGATAGTTACTAATGTTACGCAACCAATTTAATATATTAACACATCAAATCATGTTATCTGCAGCTCTCACTTTTGATATATATACAATAATTAGCTATAAAATAACACAGATAATATATTAAAATGCTATAAATGTTGACAGCAAAGAAATAGGATTAAATTTTCCAAATTGTTCTTCCAACTAAAATCAAGGTGTAGAGACATTCAATTTTTAAATGAAATAACCACTGGGAGCTTCCTCAAATATCTTCTATATGCTTATAATATTTAAAACAAAATCCGAGTAGAGTTCTAGGGTATTACAAATTTCAAAAAATACTGGATGAGGACTATTTTAAATAGATTAAAGGGAGTCTAGTTTAAAAAAATATCTGGTTATCACTTCTTTAAATACCTTATAGATGCATAAATATTTTCAAAAATTTGCTGAAGGAGAGATAATCCAAATAGCCTCTAGGATTACTCAAATAAAAAAAATGGGGCTCACTATTTTAAATAGTTATTAATGAGTTTAAACTTTTTAAACACCCTCAAAATTAAATTCTCCCCACACCTATGATTATCACATTACTATTTATTACATGGTTTAGCCCTGAGTGTAAGCTATCTATGGACAAATGAAAACGCTTAATCGCCCACACTCAAATATAATACTTACTGGCTGGCCAATTAATTAATAAGATTACTAATTAATTCATTTATTATTGGTTTATCTGATGTAACAAAACTTGAAAATGCAATACGTACCTAAGGAATATAAATGAAGGGAAAAATATTTTATTTTAGTTTGTATATAATATACAATGTATATTCTAATTAAGAACTATAGTGTGTTGTATATATTTTCTAATAACTGACAAATTAAATTTTTTTATGGTGGTTATTAAAAGGCTAAAGTAAGTTGAGTTATTTTTAAATATAAGTTGTTTTTTTCCTAGGTTTCATAGAAGTAAGCTACAAGTACAATTACCGCTGATAAATAAATCAATGATTGATTGTCAATTCAATATTAATACAATAAGATATAATATTACTAATCCCGCTTGCAATAATGTTTTATTACTAAAGCCTAATAGCTTTTGTTTTTAGCTAAGATTTGGCAATTCCTACATAACATTTATAATTTTTTTATAGAATCTAAATTATCCAACTAAAAAAAAGTTTATTAAAAAATTGTTAAATGAGGTATTTCTTTGTTTTGCTAATTTCTTAGTATCTTTTTGATCAGTTACACAACTTTTATTATAGAGCGTAGTATCCTTTACTTAAACATTCTATCAAATAAATGATTGTGATTATTTTATTTGACTAAAAGGCTTATATTTCAAGTGAAGATATTTAAGTCTGTTTATACTTTCTTAAGAAAATGGGCATCGTTTAACAACAATTTGAAATATTTATATTAAAATTATTATTTTTAAACCATACAAATAGTTTTGAAAAAATACTATTACCTTCACCCACACAGTCACTACTTTAATCATAGTAAGACTATAAATACTAATATATTGTTAAGGTTTTGTAAAGTGGTATATTTTTGCAATGAGTATTAAAACTCATTATGAATATTATTAATTTAATCACACAAGATAATATTTAATAAATGTAAGCTAAATATGAAATTGCAGGAATGTAGTGATTTGCCAAATTATCCAGAAAAAAATTAAAAATGGGAAATTTTAAAAAGGGACCTTAGGAAATGGGGGTCTATAATGTGAAAAAAAGTTTTTTAGATAAGGTAAATAACTAAAATACGGCAGTCAGGTATGAAGAAAATCCCAGATAATCAAATTAATCTTAAAATTTAAAATTTCTCAGAAAGTTGGAAAATGGTGGTTGGATGGGGGTTTCAACATTTACAAAACTAATAGAAAAAACAACTACTTCTTAGTGTGGTAGAAAACTGAAATTTTGCCTGCAGGTAAAGATACCACTCCCAAATAAATACAAAAATCTTTATATTTCAATTTATTAAATGGGACTCCAGGAAATTGGGGAAAATAGGGGGAGCTATACACTTTGTAAGTGTGAAAGAGAATTTAAATTTAGCGGTTGGGTGTAAATACAACACCAGATAAATAATTAATTTAAAAAAAATTGAAAACTCTAGGCTGATGGTAGGGAAATTAGGGTGCTTGTTTGAAGAGAGTGAACAATTTCAAAACTAATAGAAAAAAACTTCTTCTCCTTGTGGTATACAATATAAATTTGGCAATCAGGTATAGGAACCACTCCAAATAAGGATACATATTTGAATATGTTTAATTTCAAAACTGGACTCCTAAAAGTAGGGATGTGGTGGTGGGAAAGGAAGTGTACAAGTTAAAGAACACTTTAATTATTAAGTGTAAACTTATAATCCTTTAAATTTCAAAATTGGTCTCCAGGAAATAAGGATGTAAAGGGGCATAAGGGAAGGGTGTTCCCAAAGAAAAACACCTTTAAATGAGATAGAAAATTTTAATTATACTTGATTATAGAGCCTTCAATTCAAATAAATTGAAATATTAGTAATTTATAAAAGGGGTCTTATGAAATGAAGGGTCAAAAAATTCCCAAAACTAAAAGAATTACCTTCTTAAGATAGTATTAGATCATTTACATTGGTCAGGTGATTAGGCCTGTGAGGACAACCTCAAACAGTATAAACGTCTGAACATTCTTAAAATTCAAAATGAAGGCTAGGAAAATGAGGAAGGCCGGTTACCTTAAAATTTCCAAAGCTAAACTAATACAAAAAATTCCGTGGAGGTAGAAAATTAAGATTGAAAACTACCTTGTCAATGGATTGCTTTCATTTGTGCACTTAGTTTGTGTACTAAGAGATATTTTATTTTTTATTTTTATCAATAGACATAATAAGCTCAGGATTGTACACAGGGGATCTATCATAATGATGGCAGCTGGATCTTGAACATCCTATTTGGATATAGTTTGATGCGGCTCACCCGTGCGAATAGCGTGTAAAATGGTTAGTTTTATTTAGTAATGTAAACTATTTTACTTGATAGCATTTACCTATTTTAAACAATATTTAACTAGATTTTTACTAATCTATAGTTGACATGACACTATCTAACTAAATTTGTAAAAAGTCAATAAAGTAAAATATTGAAATTTTACAAGTGAAAAACAATCAAAGACACATTATCCTACACACATTTTATATCTCAAAATCTACAATTACCCTAGCACATAATTTTATTTTTAAATTAGTTCAGATAAGACAGAGACTTCTTTCAACCATAAAATAAATAAAGTGCATTAGAAAATTCTTATCATTGTCTAACAGATGGCAGCACCAACTCATTTTGAGCTAAAATTGGACTTTGCCTCTTTTTTCCCCTGTAACCTGAATAAATATGCATATAAATATGATTAATTCTTTTAACCTTTTTTTTATAACACCTATTTGATTGTAAGCCAAACGCATTTGTTATATGCAACAATTTCATCGTCTTACTTTTCCAGGAGTGAGTGTCCCATTATGAAGTACTCGTCCTATAAACAAGGGCTCTCCAGAACTTGTCCGACCGGCCTCGATAGCTCCGTAGGGAACATGGCCATGTGAGGATCGCTCCCAAGCGACGTTAGAGCAACAGAGAACCTGCGTCACACAACACATATTCTACATTATTATCTGTGAGATGGTCACAAAAATAGCTTCAAACAATACAGCATGGATTATAATCATACAAATTAAACATTTTTAATTTGGATATTTTAAATGTATATTAAATAGAATGATAGATTATCTTTACGTCAAATAGTATTAGCACAAATTAAATTAAATGATTAAATTTATGAATATTTCATCCGAAACAATTAAAGTAAAGTTTACGACACAATCGTAAATGCTTTCTGTGGACTGACAATAATAATAATAATTTTTTTAATATCTACATATTATATTCCTCGATCCAGAAATATCCAAACTTTAAAACCGGAATGCTTTATACATCACGTTGAAAATTATAACCTATATGTAAAAATTTGGATTTATCTTTGAACAATTCATTTGACAATTTCATTTGACAATTTCAGTAACGCCTGTATTAATTTATCAAATTTTAAAGGTAGTATATACATAACAAAACCTTATTAAAAACAATATAAACACACCCGAAACATTACTCTGTATAAATCAATAGGTTTTGAAGATCTCTGCATTTAATTTCTATCCATAAAAATAAAAAACAAATATAAATTCTTAAACTATGTCAATACTCATGGATATTGATGGGTGTTTATTTTTTTCAGCCTTTCTAACAAGTTTCAAGTAACAGGTTCGATCAAATGTGAGAATACTCATCCTCTGCCCTGTTGAACTCTAACTCTAACTCCGGCGCACGTGTGCCATGCCTTCCTCTCTCTAACGCATGATTCCACGAACTGAACGGAGGTGTGATTCAAATCTCTGCTCAACAAGAAAGCCACGCCCAGGAAAAATAAGTGAAGGCAACTCCACGCCTTTAGTTATCATTCCCGCCGCCTGGACTATTCCAGCACTTTCTACTAGTTCCCAGGGTGTTCGTTATCTTTCCCCGCGCTCTCCGGTCTCCTCCCTTACACTCCACTTTCTCCTCTTCTTCCCCTAATCTCTGTGCTCATGACACTTTGTGTGCTCGCTATATATTGTGATGTTTCGTTAGTATTGGTACTCATTGTATCATAGGCTTAGACAAGGTGAGAGCGGTAAATTAAGCTAAGACTTAATTCTATTAACCTAAATTCTATTTCGGCTTGATATGTGGGAATCTCTTCAAAATTGTTGATGTCGGACTTATAAATTTTGATTGTCAATTATGGGACTTTTTTTCTTTCTTTTTTTTAGAGTATCTACATGGCTAATTTTTACCGCGTTCCCATTCCGTTTAACTATATTGGGAAACTTAATCTTTGTTCACATGTGAACATAATTTCTATTTCCGCCATCATGTGGCTAACCTTGGGTTGCGCTCTTACCTCCTTTCTCGTTAATTGTTTCCATCATTAGCTAGGGAACATATTCTAGGTTTATTAACTTTGATTGTATATTTATCTTTTATTATTATATGTGAAGCTCACACTTAATTGTTGACATTATGCATGTTACCTTGGATACCTTAAGTGGTTAAGACGGAAGCTGACCACCTTTAATTTGTATAGTAGTTTATGGCTCTATCTCTTGGGGATTCATAGTTAGACAGGGCACTTAAATCCAACGCTGTTCTTTCATCATTAAGATGCGCGCGAACTTATTTGTAGTGGTAAGATATTTTCTTGATCTACTTTATCGCGTGCTTCTATTTGCGTCATTGCACGATGTTTAGCATCAGAGGTTTATTATGAATTTTCTGTGTTATCTTGAAATCCTTTGTTATTTTAATGCCCAGAATGTTGATGCCATTATAGGCGAACTAGTGGATATCAAAGTCTTCATCTTAAAACGCTCTAGTCTATATATATAGTAATGTAATGTCCTTGTTTAGTATTGATTTCTTCTACTTTGGGCAATCACGCCGATATTTAGATATCTATGCGATATTACTGTTTAACATTAAAGTCTCTGGCTCTGAGCATTATATCAAATTTTGGTAGTCATGAAATATTATGTTATATATTAGAGTCTCCCCATCTTTGAACATTCTTGTCGATTTTAATATTTTATGATATATATTATATTTAATATCAAAGTCTTCAACTTTACACGTTTTAAACAATATTACGATATTTATAATTTGTTACTGTGTATCAACCATTTCTCTTATGTCCAATAAAATATAGTGTTATTCTCTTATAGCGCCCTGACTCTCATTTCTCAAACAAGGTTGTCACACCTTCTAAATGTTGATCTTTTATCAAACATTAAGCTATATTTATTTCCACTGAAAATGTCTATAGTAAACTTTAGTCAGCTAATCTCTTCTCATAACTCTGAAGTATTAACTGGAGATTACTTCAAACTTCAACTTAGTTTACTAGCACAGAGCTTTAAGCTGAAATTGAAATACTGGTCCTAAACTAAATACATAAATATCCTCCATTTTATTTTATATTTGTTCACTAGTTGACTAGTTGAAACACTACTCCATGTCGTAGCTACACTTGATATGAAAATATTTTAATAAATAAATATATTTTAAATATGTTTTAATCTACGTGACTAGTAGCTTTTCTTCACAGTTTTGGTTTGACAATTCTTATATAGAATTGTTTGGTTTAAAAGTTTATAAAAACAGATATAACCAATTAATTACCTTTCAATAAGTTCGCGTTTATGTTTGATATTTTTTACCTTAATTGGTCTGTTATTCAAATTTGATTTCGTACTGCGTTACCAGTATTTAACTTACTTTTCTTATGAAAAATTAATTTTAAAATATTAAAGTGATCTTTTTTCAAACTAAGATTTTGTTTTAAATATATTATCTTAGCAACGTTTAGATATTTCAACAAACAACAACTCGCTTATGTGCCCACGTGATCTAACGTGCAAATCTCGCAGTTGGCTAGACATCCGATGACGGAGAGATCAAAGTCCAAACCTTAGTCGGGTGTATTGGGAATATTTTTTTAAATGGTTACCAGCCTCGGTGGCGTAGTTGGCTAAAGTGCTAGTCATGTTGAGCTTGACTGCTGAGGACGGGGAGATTGAGGTTCTAATCTTTGTTGGGTGAACTGGGGGTGGTTTTTCCTAAATGGTTTTACACTCTCTCCACGAAAATGCGGGTTCACTTCCTCTAATTCAACCTTCCCAAGTCCTAATCCATTAGAGTAGCTAGTACTTAAAGAGTATAACCTGAACGGGTAGTAAGACGTGGTGCTAAATAATAATAATAATAATTTTAAATGGCTGTGAGTACACTTCCTATAAATATAGTCTTCCTAATCCTTAATTCATAAGCGTAATTAGTACTTAAAGAGCATAACCCAAATGAATAGTAAGATGCAGTGCTAAAAAAAGTTTTCAAATTATCACGATGATGAATTGTATGTATTTGTATAAAGCTGCTAGTGACGACCAATACATAGAGCCTACCTAGTTGGTTCCAACTAGCCTTTCTTAATAAATCCTGTTCTCACCAAAAAGTGGTATTTCCCCGGGATATGAGTAACTGGGTGAAGGTGGTGGAGGTTGGCTTGAACCCCAGCAGAAACAAGGTCAGGTGAAGAAGAGAGACTGGTCAACAAGCTAAAAACAGTTTCTAGCCAGTTGTCTGGGAGTGAGAGGGCTGGTAGACTGGTCAACAAGCATGGAACAGGGTCTGGCCAGTTGGCTGAGAGTGAGAGGGCTGGTAGACTGGTCAACAATCATGGAACAGGATCTGGCCAGTTGGTTGGGACTGAGAGGGCTGGTAGACTGGTCAACAATCATGGAACAGGTTCTGGCCAGTTGGTTGGGACTGAGAGGGCTGGTAGACTGGTCAACAATCATGGAACAGGTTCTGGCCAGTTATCTGGGAGTGAGAGGGCTGGTAGACTGGTCAACAAGCATGGAACAGAGTCTGGCCAGTTGGCGGAGAGTGAGAGGGCTGGTAATGAGGAGCTAAGTACTTGTTAGCACCCTTAACCTCATTTAGAGAAGGTGACCACCAAAACCCGGTATTTCTGAGGATATTTAGGCGGCAGCTCCACTACGCAGGTGTAGGCCATGACAGGCCGAGTAAGCCGGTGGCAGAAACAAAATAATAACCCGAATTAATAATGTCAAATGCCGGACGGGAAATTGAAATTTTTCAAATTTTACATTAAAACATACCATACTAAGCAAAAGTTTTAAATCCTTTACCTCATAGCTGAACTTGCTGTGTTCCTCGCCCCCCCAAGATACAAAGGCCCCCCCATGTCTAGGAGCCACCTTGGCGGGGAGCATGTCCCCCTCGTGTGAGGCGCGTCCCACGTAGATGTCCCCTCCATCAGAGTCCTTGCCGGCCCACACAGCTCCCGGAGGCACACTGCCGCTACCAGAACTAATCCACGACACATGTGGCCCTGGATGGTGTTGGTCATGACCCCCGTGGGGGGGTGGGTGCCATCCTGGGTGACCTCCATGGGGGGGTGGGTGCCATCCTGGGTTACCCCAGGGTGGTCTGTGTCCTTCTCCTTGGGGCCACATCGTGAGTCTGGAACGTTATAAGGAATAACTTGGGCACAACAATTTACTAAATGATGTTACATGTACAGACTCAAAACTAGGCAGGAGGACCAGGATGAATCTTTCTCTTGATAATTCTTTGTGGTTAGTCCTTAGAAACAAATATATATTATATAACTATATTTTACCTCTATTGTTTTAACATGTTTTTAAACAAATATCATAATTTATTATATTTTGAACATTATACCTAAATAAACAATTCACCGATATTAAATTGAATATCCCTCCACCTTAAGCAAATGCATATTATGGATAAAATATTTATGGAATGAATATCCAGTTTATCCAATTTAAAATCTTAAGATATACAAACATAGAAATATGCAACCTATCTATTAGTGGAATTGAGAAAAAAAGGCCAGCTTAGATTTTTTTTTTTGCTTTTGCCATCAACATTGAAAATATGGAACCCAATTTTACTATTTTATCATCATTTATTCTATCGGGCAAATGTGACAGTTGTGGGCAGTATGACTTGATATCTTGCTACATGAAATAAGATCTCGTATCTTTCTAAAATATCAGCTAATATTCTTCCTACCTGTTCATAGATTACATAAGATATAGGCTTTTATATTTCTCAGCTACCACTCTTCCTAACTATTAATACCTGAAATAAGATATAATATATTTCTTAAATATTAGAAACCACTTACTACCGAGTCCTAAATAGACAAGACAATGAACTCAAATTACTGTTGACTAAAACTCTTTCTATTGAATTCCTTTACTTATCAAACGAACATACTTTTTCTCACAAATTAATTTAATTAGATGTTAAGCTAAATAAGTATCGGGTTGTATTATCCAAAACAGAACATCAAGTAGGTTTATCAGTGAAACATTAATATCAAAGCCAACGTTACGTTAAATTTTA
Source organism: Timema douglasi (assembly GCA_901482245.1). Classification (NCBI taxonomy): domain Eukaryota; kingdom Metazoa; phylum Arthropoda; class Insecta; order Phasmatodea; family Timematidae; genus Timema; species Timema douglasi. Next base: position 245,954 of record CABEEJ010000101.1, read on the forward strand.
AGCTCAATAATGATAATAATAATAATAAAAATATTTTATTCTTGAGTATAAATTACATATTATCTATTATATTGTATATTATACTATGCGGTAATGCTGCATTTAGTCAGAGAGGTATAATGTTAATATTTTGTTTGGTTGGAAAATAATTTTAAAAATTGAAGACACATAAATACAAGAAATATATGACACCCTGATCAGTACCTGATCCGGTTTCTAGTAATGGGCAGGTCAAGGTTTGAATCCTAGCCAGATGTACTCACCAGGATTCTATAAATGGTTTTTTATTTTATATTCATGTAAATGTGATTAGTTTTCTCTAAGATTTGCCATATTAGTTCCTAAATCATTAGAATGTATAATACCGATAAAGTTTAAAATTCTCTTATTTCATAAAGCAACCCATTTCACGAATTACCGAATTAGGCCAGTTTAAGTATGAAATACATATAATAATACTCACTTTTACTAATTATTATATAAAATAACAATTTGTTCTAAGAATTAACTGAAAGTGTATAGTTAAAGTTTAAAATATATCTTATTATTAATTTTTTTGAACAATCGGGTGATACATTACAGTCAGACTAATAATAAGACTAGTTATTTAAAAAGAAATATTATTACATTAAGTATTTGTAGTAAAATGAGTAATTATAAAACTGAGTATTGAAAAAAATTACATCATTTTGGCTATAAATGGTAAAAGAACTGCTAAAATGGCAGTAGTAATTGAATTGAATCAAGCTATTGAATGTTATACTACAATAAGACTAATTCAACTAAAACTATACACAACCGAAAAACATATTATTAAATGAAGCAATAGTATTTATTAATTAAATAATTATAAAAATTGATTTATTTTAAAAAAGATACCTTCATTATATTATTAAATCATTTTATTACAACAAGGATTACTAGAATGGTACTTAAAAAATTGCACGGAAGGCTATATGTATAAGTCACTAGATCAGCTCATGGACACATACTGTAGAGAGCACTAACATGTAGACTCTTGTGTCAAGGTTATTATTATCAATTTCCTACTTTATTGATAAATGGAAGGATCAAATTTGCTTGTTTGGGATAGTTAATAATTCGCAACATAGAAAATGAGACTTTAAAGCTATAGTAATAGTTTTTCATTCTCATATAAAGATAAAGTATTTTAATAGCGAAAAAATGGATCTTTAGATTACGATAAATCCTTATCTTGTCTTTGACCGGAACTCTTAAACGTGAGTTTTAAGAATCTATCCGTATGTATGTATGTCTGTCCCTGGCTTCGAATCCAAAACAATTTGATGGATTTTGCTTACATTTAATAATTAGATTTTATATACTTATATATCAAATTTTTTTTTGAGTTATCATAAAATTAAAGGTATTTTACTGATAAGTATTTTTTTTTTAATTCCAAATGTTTCAAAAATCCTCAAACGATTTAATTTAAAATACATATCTAAGATTTGTTTGACATGAAAAATTGTATAGTTGTTTTTGAAAAAAAACAAAAACACGTTGATTAGTAGTTCACTGAAACTAGATTTTTGAAAATTCATAGTACAGTATTTCAAATATATTCTTAACAATTTGGTTTAAAATATACATATATGTATATCTGAGAATGTGTGGTATGATAAATAAAACTATACCTGTTTTGGGGGTTAACATTTATTTATGGGTAGGTTGCTGATGACTGATTTTTGAAAAACCTTTATTATTTTTAAATTGGCTTAAATGATTCAGTTCCTAATGCATATCTTTGTTGTGTTTGACATGACAAATAGCGCTAAATTTGGGTTTTTGAGGTAGAAGTGTGTTTAAGGGTGGTTTACTAACATTTATTACATCGTCAAAGATTAGAGTTTAAAATAATAATAATAATAATAATATTTAGCACCGCGTCTTACTACCCGTTCGGGTTATACGCTTTAAGTACTAATTACGATAATGGATATAGGAATTGGGAAGGATGAATTAGAGGAAGTGAGCCTGCATTTGCGTAGAGGGAGAGTGGAAAACCATTTAGTAAAAACCACCCCAGTTCACCCGACCAAGATTCGAACCTTGATCTCCCCGTCCTCAGCAGTCGAGCTCAACACGACTCGCGTGTTAGCCAACTACGCCACCGAGGTGGGTTAGAGTTTTAAAAAAAATTGCTGTAAAGATTTTGTTTGAATTTGATATGTAGGGAGCGGTTAATCTACAAAATATTGCATACCTGTTTTTTAGGTAAATTTTGCTAGAGGTTAATTTAATCAAGAGTGATTTTAAAAAATAATAAATATTTTGAAAATTTCTCTAACGAACTAGTTTAAACTGTGTATTTGGAGATGTTTTACACGACAAATAAAACTGCATAGTGTTTTTTGGGGTTAAATTCATTTAAAGTCAGCCTACTCATGACTTTATTTTAAATTTGAACATTTAAAAATAGGTCTCTAATGATTTGCATCAAAATGGTTAACTGTAAATCTTTTCACATAGTAAATTGTAATGTTTAAAAAAAATAGTAATATGTTTTTAAGATTATTGGTAAATTTTGAATATTTTGGAAACTATCTATACCGATTTGATTTAAAATTGGTGTTGTGGAATATTATAAATAATAATAAAAAATGCATCTTTATTTTCTAAACTAAATATAATTTTATGTTGTTAGTTTACTTATAACACATTATAGAATATATGAATATTTTAAAATTTACACTAAAGATTAAGCTAAAAATGTGTATTTGGAAATAGCTTATCATGACAAATAAGAATACCCTTCTATTTTTACAAAATACAAATAATGTTAGGGTAGTTTAAACATACAGTAGATTATTTCTGAAAATTAGAAATTTATCTAAAGTATAAGAACAGTTTAATTTAAATTTTACAAATCAAGAGGTTTTATTGTGTTGTTTATGGTGATATGTTATTTTTATTAGTAAAACTCAGTTAAGGGCAGTTTACTGAAAGCTATTTTTGAATATTTTCTTCCAAGCTATAATACACTATGAGAAATTTCATGTGAATGTGTCATAACATTTATTTCATTAGCAAGTGTGTTTTAGTTTGGTATTAGTCTTAGGCTATTATATGGGGAGTTTAGAAAACAGTTAACGCCTTAGTATTTGTATTTGGGTTAGTTCCCCTACTGTAACTAAGTTTTAATCTGTTCAAGGGCAACATAACTTTATTTTTGTTGCTCCCACCGTAACTACGTGATAATTTGATAACGATAAACTTCAATGTTCTATTCACGGGGACGTGTAATAAGATTACAGAGGGCTATTTGAAAGAAATAAGGTTTAATTTAGGAACATGTGTTTGAATGTGTATACTGTGATTAACAAAGCTTTAGTTTAAACCCTTCTTACAAAATAAGGTGTAGTTATAATAAGCCCAAGCTTTGCTTGCATTTCATAGTCTAAAATGCCAAATATTATTATTATTATTAGCACCGTGTCTTACTACCCGTTCGGGTTACACGCACTTACGCTAACGTGTAATGGTAGGGTGATTGTGAGATGAAATGGAGGATCTACAGTTTAACGTGGAAGCCGAACCACGGTGGAGCCCTGGCATTCCCCACATTCACAAGATGTCTTGTCAGAGGTGAAGGAAGGGTTTAGTAATCAGATACATCTTTGCTGAAAATGCCAAATAATTATTCATAGTTAACTATATATATTTTTAATAAGAAACTATTTGAAGACATTTTGAAAATGTTCTTGTGCATGTTCAAGCTAAGATACACGGGTTAGGTTGTGTGTTAGCTACTGAGTAGATTATATGTACTTACATTTTATTACTACTACTCGTCTTCCTGTCAGGTGGTCGGTACACTTCTGAACCAGTAAATTGATCTGTTCTATTCGGAACGTGTCAGAGTCGGTAAACACCCCCTACCAGTGATAAACATAAGCTCACTGAGATAACACTGTTGCAGATAAGAGAGATATCAGGCTCTGCGGAGTTGAAATGTGTGAGACTGACTCACTACTATCCTCCTTTCTGAGGAGCAGTGGAAAGTTGTGAGACTGACTTGGTTCGGGGATAGAAAATGTCTCACTTGGACTGAAAATGTGGCAATAATATCATAATAAACATCTATGTCTTTCATAAGAAACATTTGATCCTTTCTTGCACAGCCGTTATGCATGTTTATAGGGTATAAATAAATATTGAAAGATTCGAGGTAGACAATTTTCCTTCAATTTTTAGGTATTTCCTGAACAAAAAAAAAGATTCAGTTAGTATCCAAATAGAACGCGTGCAATAGAGAACTAAACTAAGCTTACACTTCAGTTTAATTGATTCTAAAACGTTAACAACAGATATATTATCAACCGAGCAATAATCAGTGTCTTACCGTCCCTTGGTGCAGGTGGTGCAACCGCAACAAGGCCTTGCGCAGGTGGTGAAACCGCACCAAGGCCTTGCGCCCTTGTTTGATCAGAGAAGAAAATATTTTAGTTTATTTTCTCCATTCATGCTATATGATATAAATGTTTACCAAAAAAATATTTTATGAGTAATTATAGCAATTTTTTACTTTCCCATAATCTCGTATTTGCTATTCAGTAGTTAGGGTGGTCAAACATTTCAGGGGGGGGGGGAAGGGGCGAGGGGTTTGGATACCTTCGTATCCCCAGCTGGAACTAGGGTCTAGCCCTGGGATAAATTTGTCCCTTATTTAAATTTATTTCACCACCTCTTATTTTTGAATATGATAGGATTAAAGAACAAATTCCAAATAGCTTATAAAGGTAATTAATAATTTAATTTTTAAATAGGCGCGGACCATTCAAATAGTTTTTAGAGGGATACAATTTTTAAAAACATGGAAAACTGCTTTAATTATAGTATAGAGGGGTACAATTTTTGGTTTGCTTCATTGATAACAATTTAATAATCCGTTTTGTGTTTTAAAAGTAAAATTACAGACTAAAGCTGAGTTTTTAATCAAACCATAAATTATTTAAATTCCCTGAAAAAAGTATTTTCTTATTAAAAACTTCACTTTCAAGTTGATTCATGATACCGCATAGTCTTGGAAAAATTTGTTGAATTAGAGTTCATAATTAATCTAGCATAAATAAAAGCAAGATTGTAAATGGTCAACAGTCAGACAGTTTCTATATTTAAATTTTTTAATATTGATTTGAGAAAAATCTGCCAACCCTCTCTTTCATTTTTTCTCTCTCAATATTTTTTAATCAATCGACCAACCTAGTGGCCGGTAGATCGCGATCGACAGTTTGGCCACCCCTGGCACAAACCATTGATATTGCTATAAATAATTGTTCTCTTAGAGCATGTGAATCTATCACAGGTCTGAGTTCATAGTGAGGAATATTATGTTTCTCCCAGTCCCGTCCATACCCATTTAACGTTACTCTTACTCTATGGAGAGTGAAGGTCTATCTTGAATTGTGGTAGAAACTTATAGTGAGCTTGGTGGGTGACCTGGCGGTCTAGGGGTAAGGTATCAGACTTCTGTGCTGGCGGCCGGGGTTCAATCCTCGGTCCCGGCACAGATTTATCTGATTACCAAACCCCTCCTTCACCTCTCACAAGACATCTTGTGAATGTGGGGAATTTCAGGCCTCCACCGTGGTTCGGATCCCACGTTAAGCTGTAGGTCCTCCATTTCATCTCACAATCACCCTACCATTACACATTAGTGTAAGTGCGTATAAACCGAACGGGTAGTAAGACGCGGTGCTAATAATAATAATAATAATAATAATAATAATAATAATATAGTGAGCTTCTTCAGCTACATTTCCTTTGATAGGTTGCTATTACCTTAAACAGTAATACCACATACTTGATCATGGACCCACGCATGTAAATAAACAAAATTTGTTTGGAAATAATTATTACTGAATATTTATATAGACATATCACTAACGTCACTGATGGTTGGATTTTATCAACCCACTCTGTTATGTATGATCAGATAGAATGCTTTAGTTTCTGGAGACAATTTTACTTCCTTCTCAAACGTAGTGGGACATGGTGTCATGCCTTCCTTGATAGTATCTTTATATCGACTCCCCATCTAACACGATTATGGGGGCGTGAGACCTGGAATGAGATGGTCCAAATATTGTTAGGCGTGTGCTCGTACCATAGTATAATATCTGATAATAACCATAGTCCTCACATAATTTCGAGAAGGAATCTTGATTTGAAACCAGGTTCATATCTTTGTACGGGTACATGAATGAATTCCAGGATAGTTTGGCTGAACGTAAACCCTAATGATAGAATTATCTTGTCTCTATCAGTCATATCCCAGTTTGAAGATACAATACAGCATAGCGGGGTTTTTTCTATCAAGGTTAATATTTTCACAGTATAGTCACATTGCATGGATACAGGAATGTTTGGGTACACACACAGTACCCATGTTCAGAAAAGTAGAGCGATTATCCTTCCACTGTTGATTAAATTAAGCAGTTTGAGATGATTTATATCATCCTACTTAATATACAGTTAAAGCTAAGAGAGTTTACCCAGTTCAACTAAAGAGAATGTATCTGCAGCAGAAGGGGCTCATATATATAGAGAATCCTATTATGAGACATATTATTATTATTATTAGCACCGAGTCTTACTACCCGTTCGGGTTATACGCACTTACGCTAGTGTGTAATGGTAGGGTGATTGTGAGATGAAATGGAGGACCTACAGTTTAACGTGGAATCCGAACCATGGTGGAGGCCTGGCATTCCTCACATTCCCAAGATGTCTTGTCAGAGGTGAAGGAAGGGTTTGGTAATCAGATAAATCTGTGCCGGGACCGAGGATTGAACCCTGGCCGCCAGCACAGAAGACTGAAACCTTACCCCTAGACCACCAGGTCCCCTATGAAACATAAAGGAGACATAAATAAATGCATTTGCCAACTATACCTGTTTCAGCCTATTTTGAACATATACTCTTTCAAGTATCCACCCTGTGTTTGCAAGATAAATATGTTCTCTACTTATAGTTAGATAGTTTACAGGTTGGTACATTCAGGCTTTCCTGTATTCAGAAGTAGACTATATTTGATATGTAGAGGAGAGTGAGAAGGTATTGTATTGCCTTCTGGCTGGATATATATCCTGAGTTCATTTACATCAGTTAATGGGCCTGGAATATATGAAGCATAAACATGGTACAGGAAGCTGGTTATAGCTATATTGAAGTGGTAGGCTCTCCAACACTTAGTATGTCTACACCGTCACCATTATATTAGCAGAGAGTAGCCTATTGTTTGTAAAATGAGTCTTTTACGTAGTGTTAACTACTCAATAATTGCTCTTCTCTCAATGTACTGAGGTGGTAGATGACATCCTGTGTTTATCTAACGCGAGCATTGTTACCGACCAGTTTAGAGAGAAAACGTAGGGTTATGGTTTCGATACTAGTGTTGACAGTATCTCCTCAGTCGTCTTAGAGTTGTACATAGATTAACTCCACGACTCGCTTTTTGACCGGAATATTACTGATGTTTTTAGGAGATTCCACAATCTTATAGACCGGAAGGATAGTCATGCCAATCTCGTACAGAGTATGACTCTGCTCTCTAAATTATGTGTGATCCACATGAGATTCTGTATTCTACACGGACTTTTACCCTTCCTTCCCCTCTGACAAGACATCTTGTGAATGTGGGGAATGCCAGGCTTCCACCGTGGTTCGGATTCCACGATAAACTGTAGGTCCTCCATTTCATTTCACAATCACTCTACCATTACACATTAGCGTAAGTGCGTATAACCCGAACGGGTAGTAAGACGCGGTGCTAATAATAATAATAATTCTACATGGATAGTGTTTTAACGTAAAATATTTACATTACTGGTCGAGATGTGTATATACTCGAAGGAGTGTACAATAATTAGACGAAGAAAACATTGCATTACGATGTCTATGTTGTGGATAAAGCTATTAAGCGTAGGGGAGGTCAGGCTTACATCAAATTGCTTTGCTCAAACTCTTCACATAATCATTGGTTTGTGTAGAAAATATTATGTAGTCTATTTTTGAATTTTTTTATATTATTTTATTTCTCTTGGCACGTTCATACTATAAATCGTTGATAGTCAGTAGCTACACTAATATGTTAGTGATTAATAAGGTTAAAGTTAAATAAAATGTAACCTTCTTTGGTTGGAGGGGGACTGGAAACCACTTAGAATAAAACCCTAACATTACACACAAAAGGGATTCAATCTTCGAACTCGCCGTCATCGGTAATCTAGTATATTGCGATGGAGATGCACTAGACCAACAGTTCCTGACATTTTTTAGCTCGCGTATCCTATCCATTGGAAGCCCATTTCTATGAAAATGTGCCCAAGACATTTAATTTATTGATAATTATAAAAAAAACTACTTTATAATTGAAATTTAAACCGTTTTCTCAAGATCAAAGATAGAAGAAAATCCCTCGCCATATTGTTGAGTTATTTTACTTTTGACTGATATTTTTGTCTTGCACTTGTGGCAAATGTATCTCTTTCCGCCATTATTAAAATATTTTCGCGTACCCCCAAATGTACTTGTACGTACCCAACGTTGGGAACCATTGGACTAGACCATGCAGCCACTGAAGTTGGTATTAAATAATGGTTTTATTATTGATTGAAAGATTTTGAGATAGATAAATAAAACTACTTGCCTTAGTTAACTAGCCTGGATTATTTTTTTAACTATTGGGCAGAAATTATTTTATTAAAACAAAGGGCAATGTAAAATAGCCTAGTTTAGTTTTATAGGTACAAATAGCATAACAATTTGCTTTAAGTGAGTTATAGCTTTTATATGCATTAATAATCATATGATTTATATAAAAATGTTACAAATTGTCAAAATTATGTTTTTTATAGATTTTCTATAGAAAATTGTGATCTTTAGCGCATCATTAGTTAATTATTATTTTGTAAATGTACGCCAATTTAAAATGATGAGGGTTCTCTTAAAAATGTTGTTACCTTATTTAAACTAAATTCAATATTTACATCCATTGTAAGTTTTCATTTTAATGATTAATTACTTCTTTGAATATTATCTTAGCTAGTGATATCCACATTTTATTAAAACAATATTCATAATTTCAAAATTGGAAATATCATTAAAGAGATATGAAAATATAACAGTAATGATTTTTAATTGGTAATTGATTATTTTTTAAATAAAACAAAATAGATTCGATTTCCTTTTCTAGTGAAATAGATATTTCAAAATAATAATATTCTGTTAAAATATCAGTGTTAAAGAGATCCTATTCCAAGTTTTGATCCATAAAATAATCTAAAGAATGGTTTTGTGATTGAAATTTTTTTCATAATTATCGCTCTCGGATTTATGTTTGGCTAGTTGGCCTTAAATAGCTAACATAATTCAATACATTTATTTGAAAATATAATGAAAGTAGAATAAAATTTATAATTTTTTTTAGCTATTTTGTAATAATAGGAAGCCAAATCTTTGTAAATTCATTATATATTAAAATTTATTTGAAATTAATTAACTTTCTTTCCAATACATGATTTTTCTATGTCTTCTAGCGAAAATTATGCATAGTTTTAAAAATTGTTTAGCAAATAGGTTTGATACAGCTAAACACTTCATATAGAATAACCATGAGTAAGTCAGTGACCTGGTGGTCTAGGGGTTAAGGTGTTAGACTTCTATGCTGGCGTCCGAGGTTCAATCCTCGGTCCCGGCAAAGATTTATCTGATTACCAAACCCTTCCTTCACCTTTGACAAGGCATCTTGTGAATGTGAGGAATGCCAGGTATCCACCGTGGTTCGGATTCCACGTTAAACTGTAGGTCCTTCATTTCATCTCACAATCAACCCCACCATTAAACATTAGCGTAAGTGCGTACAACCCGAACGGGTAGTAAGACGCGGTGCTAATAATAACTATGAGTAGTATTTTCACATTCTTATACCAATAAAGATTTATTCATTTTTTAATTTTTTAATTAGTATACAAGAAATTTTCATTTATTTTGAGTTTACTTAGCATTTTCAAACATTGGCATACTAGATTAGCCAATACATATTTAAAATAAATCGTACAGAACTCCGACCGGACTTTCTCACTATATTGTTTAACAATGGAGATATTTACTCAAAATTCGTAATAAATGTGAAACGAACTAATAGTTATACACTAGAAAACCAGAGAAATTTTTGTTCTATACTTACGTCAAATATTTTTTGACTCACGGTGTTAAATTTTATAATTTTATTTTTAAAGAATTAAAGGCCTCATTTGTATATTTGGTCAAATAAAAAGATCGATATTGGGTTCACAAGGGTCAACACTTTGTATTAAAATTTCGACTTCCAATTACAATCTTGACATTAAATTAGGGGTGCATATCTTGTGATTATCACATTGCTATTAGATTCCTCATTTATAAATTTGACCCATAAAATAGGTAAATATTGACTATTGAGTCTAAAATGAAAGAGATTGATCATTGTTGTACAAATATTTCTCCAAAAAGTTTAAAGGAAAAGGAACATCAACTGTTTGAGAAACTTACTAATATTTTATTACTCTATGGCACTAGAGATTTATTACGTTCAGACTTAAGTAGTATCTCTTAACAATTAGAGTTAAGAAAATTGTATTAATATGTTTGATAATATCTCAGAAACTATTGTTTCTATGAACATATGTTTCAAATAAAAGTTTTTTATTTTAAATATAACTACAATTTTGCAATGAAAAGGTATTAAATATCAAATATTTGAAAGATATGGAAATTTCTACTTATATAAAGTAACCTAAAATTCATTTTTATGGGAAAATGAAACAATCCATTTTATTTAAAATCTTAATCAACGACTAGTTACGATTTTTAATCAAAATCGTTAGAGCCGATTTTGAGAAGATAGATTTTTTTTCTCTTCTCGCCCTTTATTAAACTACTCTTAATTTGAGGGTTAAGCAGACACACAGATAAACGGCAGCTCAAAAACAACTTTTTAGTGTTCGGGGGATAGGGGGGGTGTCATTAAACGTCGATATCTATCAACAACATAGGTTAGATATATTTTAAGGTCTCAATAATTAACCTTAAGTGTTCTAAATGTTAAAATATATATTTATTCACGTATAGTTTGAAAGTTGTTTGTTTTATAAAAATATGTTTATTAATAATAGACTTACATATTTGGAACGATAAATAATGTTATATCTCAAAGCATTATATATATATATCTATATATATGGAACGATAAATAATGTTATATCTCAAAGCATTATATATATATATATATATGGAACGATAAATAATGTTATATCTCAAAGCATTATATATATATAATATATGGAACGATAAATAATGTTATATCTCAAAGCATTATATATATATATATATATATATGAATAAAAATAAGAATTTACGCATCTGACCGGAACCCTTAAAGTAATTTGGACCAAAGATTGAGTGTAGCCATTTTGTTTGTAATATTATTGAACGTTAGAAATTAAATTTAATCAAAATCGTTTGAGCTGATTTTGATAAAGTTGACTTTGTCTCTTTTTGCCCTTGAGTATACTACCCTTAATTTTAGTGCTAAATATCCAATTCCAAAAAACCCCCACGACAAAATTATTCTTAGATTCCAAGTTTTAGCCCTATCGGTAAAATAGTCTAGTCTCTACTCAGAGGTACAGACAGACAGACAGACAGACAGACGGACAGACAAACGGAAATTCAAAATTCACTTTTTCTGATTCGGGGGTTATGAAACGTCAAAATTCATCAACATTTCGAGTTCTATTATTTTTTTTGCAACCACAATACGTTCCTGTCTCTATCTCTAAGGAAGCGAGAAAGTAAAAATAACATGAAACTACCAATGCCAATTACAGTCAACTCTCGATTCTACGACCTTTCACGGTTCCCCGGAAAAGGGTCGTTATTTCGAAGGGGTCGTAATTGGAATTTCAACAGATTTTGTTCCATCCCTGACCTTCATACGAAAAAATTGCATTTTTTAGAAAATACTTGAAAAAGTAAATAAAATAAAACCTACCTATTTCTTGAAGAAGGTACTCCTTTCACTCATTTCGTTAAAATTATAAGTTCGTATCAAAATAAAAAAAAAATAGCGTGAGTCATCAAAAATCGTTCACAAAATCCAACCAAAAACGTAAACAAATCAAAATAACAATGTTAAACAATAGCATGGGTCGTCAAAAATTGTTCACAAAATCAAACCAAAATAGTTACCAAATTGAGAATCGAAATAACAATGGCAAAAGCAAGCCTGGCGCGTGATGTAGCGGCAGTCGCGCGCGGGGAAACATTGTCTTGACTTGTGGGAGGGGGTGGACAGAGCTAAGTGATATTGGCTGGCATTGATGAAGTGGTGTCTTTTTTTATACCTGACCCACCCCAGTTACTAGTAATACTGCGTTCACAAATATAATTGCAATGCAGCGACCTAAATAAATACAACAAACACATTTTACAGCCGATTTCCTTAAACTTTTCAACCTTTTTCCCCACATTTTTCACGGTTCCTCAAAAAAGAGTCGTTACTTTGAGAGGGACGCTATTCCCGGGGTCGTAAAATCGAGAGTTGACTGTATTTGGAATAAGATTCTCAAATATATTGTAAGGAATTGATAAAATAAAAAGTCATGGAACTATTCACAGACCTTCTCGATGTATTGTTTAGAAATTAATATTTTTACTCAAAACTCTTAATATATGTGAAACTAAATAATATACACTACAAAGCATAAACTGTGCTATATTTACTTAAAATATTTTTTGTGTCCTGGGCTTAGATTTTATAAATTTATTTTTAAAGATTATATGTCTTCATTTGTATGTTTGGACCAATAAAAAATATAAATATTGGTTCCACAAGGGTCAACTACTTCTTATTAAAATTTCGTTGTTTGCTTAAAATTTTAACATTTTATTAGGTGTTATACTTTTTCATGTCATCGCATTGCTATTAGATTCCTCAATTATAAATTTTGACCAATAACAAATGTAAATATTAACTATTAAGTCAAAAGGAGAGGAGATAGATCATTGGTGTATAAATATTTCTCATAATAGGCTAAAGTAAAAATATAATACCATTTTGAGAGACCTACTCATATTTAATTTCTCTATGGCATCAGAGAATGATTGCGTTAAAAAATAAATAGTATCTCTTTACAACTAAAGCTCACAAAATTATATTAATATATATTTGCCAAAATCTCAGAAACTATTGGTTTTATAAAAATATATTTCAATTAAAAGTGTTTTATTTTTAATACTGCTACAAATTTGCAATGATAAGTTATAGTTGCAGAGAAATTGAGATTTGTTCCTCTGCAAGATATCCTAAAAATCATTTTGATGGTAAAATTAAATATAATTTTTTTATAATCTTAATCAACGCCTAGATACGAATTTTAACCAACAATGTAATAGCCGGTTTTGAGAACATATATTTTTTCCCATTTCGCCCTTAAATAATCTACTCTTAATTTTAGGGTTAAACAGATAACATTGCGAAAACCCTATTTTATGGTTGGGGGTGTAACGACAAGTCGACATCCATCAACATTTCGGGATGGATTTTTTAACGGTTGCAATACCTTACTTTTAGTGTTTGAAAAGTTAATATATATATATATTTATATATATATATATATACATATAGAGTAAAAGTTTTTAAGTTTATAAAAATATGTTTCAAATTATAGATATGTATTATAAATAGCCCTACATATTTTTGATGATAAGTAATTTCATATCTCAAAGAGCTACGGAGATAAGAATTATCGCATCAGACTGGAACCCTTAAAGTCATTTTGCCGAAATATTGAGAGTGGCCATTTTGTTTGGAATATTTATAAATTTTTATAAATGAGGTTTAATAAAAAATTTAGAGCCGATTTTGAGAAACTAGATCTTTTAAGCTATCTTTTTGCCCTTCAATAAACTACCCTTAATTTTAGGGTTATATATCCAATTCCAAAAATACCTCGGGGCAACCCCATGAAAACCCTAGATACCAAGTTCTAGGCCGGTCGGTAAAATACTTTAAGCTCTAGTCCGAGGCACAGACAGGCAGACAGAAATTTAAAAACAAATTTTGGAATTCGGGAGGTCATGAAAATGTCAACCATCAAAATCTTGAGTTAGATTTTTTTGACGATCACATTAATTTCTCTTACTAAAAGATAGCGAGAAAGTAAAAAAATATATATTACTCAATTTTTTGTTTTTCATTTAATAAATTAGGTGGTTTTATCTCAGAAATTAGGTTCAACCTGTTGTGATTACAAATAGCTTCATTACCTGATTCAAATTGTTTACGCAAGACTCTAATATTGTAACCTTGTATTTCATTACCAAACACAAAGGCAGCAATCATTATGTACATTTTATTCAGTTCTAACTTTAGCACTATATTATTTTCTTTACTGTCCAGTCTTTAATTAAATCTATTAAATGTCATGTACTTTGTCTTACCACCCATCCTGCACAAACTAATATTTACGCTAGTGAGGTAGTGGGACTAGAGATGGGATTTGAAATATGTAAACCTACATTTGTGCGCAGGTTGGGTGGTAAACCATTTCAGTGTGCCCGTTAGTACTCAAACCCTGACCCCTGATATATCGCCAAACCAGACCAAACAATACTTGTAACTTTTCCCAAGAGCCCTCTGATATAGGAAAATATAATATTGATTTGAAAAAATATTTATTTAATAATCAAAACTGAATTCTATTTGGGGCTGTGCTGGTGATTCTCCCCTTTATGTCTTAAATTTAGGAGATTGAACAAATTAACACCAAATTTGGTGGAGGAATGGTCTAAGACGGGGGGTTGGCATAATTTAGTTTCTAATCGACTTAGAGACTTATCAAGGGTCCTGCGATCAACCCTCGGTTATCTACTCTATTATCACATCATTTATTTGTGGTACACTCACCACACAAATATTCCTTGAATTCAACGTGTCTTCAAATTATTATATCCTCATTCTTCTATAGAAAATGAAGAATACATAAGATGTTAATTTTCATATTCAATTTTTTAATATTCTTACAAAATCATCCATTATGACCTATTTCGGTCACTCAAATTCTCTCTGCGAGAACTTGTAATATATTTGCGAGCTTATAAGAAACAAAGATCGACTTATAATGAAGAAGTAGTTTTCTTAGCTGATCAAAAGTTATTGACTGTGAGATTGACGTAACTCAAACAATAGACTAGACTGCCGCTAATAGGTGGATTGTGGTTTGAATCCCCGTAGGGAGTAGGCCTCTCGAGGGTACCATTTCCTAAATGGTTTTCCCTTTACCTATATTCAAATGCTGGTACATCCCCTCTAAGTTTAACCGTCATTACCTTTAAAAAATTGTATTGTTAGTGTCTATGAGTACAGCCCAAACGGTTAGTGAGTCGTGGTTCTAAGAGAATCAAAAATAAATAAGAAAATATGTTATAATATTTAGCACCGCGTCTTACTACCCGTTAGGGTTATACGCTTTAAGTACTAATTACTCTAAAGGATTAGGACTTGGGAAGGTTGAATTAGAGTAAGTGAGCCCGCATTTGCATGGAGGTAGAGTGGAAAACCATTGAGGAAAAACCACTCCCAGTTCACCCGACCGAGATTCAAACCTTGATCTCCCCGTCCTCAGCAGTCGGGCTTCAACACGACAAACGCGTTAGCCAACTACGCCACCGAGGCGGGTAATAAATAAGAAAAGAGAATCATTTTATTGTATATAATAGAGCTATATACTTACATAATATAACAAAGTGTTGAACTTATTTCAACATAATAAACCGTCAAGCTAGCAAGTGACTGGATCTCCGTTGACGGGGAAGTATAATTTCAAATATCGGCGTAGAGCACTGGTGGGGCCTGGGCTTTATACACGTTTTTTACCAGTGTGTTTCTACCCTCTCTTCCCCACTCCTCCTTTAAGATACAATCCTCAACCATATCATTTAAATTAATTTGTTAACTACCGTCTGTTATTCTCCCCCTCTATCTCTCTCTCTCTCTCTCTCTCTATATATATATATATATATATGTTAAACATGTCAACATAAAATATATTAAGTAATCAAAAAGATTAAAATTTATGTTTTTATTAATGTGATAAAAACATAATTTAATTAAAATGTTTACTATTTAAAGGATGTCAGAAAATTGCGCTCTGAAAAACCTCGCCTTCACAGAAAAAGAGTAAGACTGCGCCTTCACATAAATCATCACACCAAAGATGGGAAAAGTGCACCCACACGACCTTGTCTGTCTCACCTAAATAATTCTATCAAGGTCAATTGGGCACACTTTTCTCACTTTCCTCACGACCTCACCATTTCCACCGGCGTAGATTGGTTCATCGCATCCTTTGGTTTAGGTGGGGGGGGTATTTCAAATCGACTCATCGCACATTGAGGTCTTGAGGCGGTCGACCTACATCGATTAATCGCACTTATATCTTTGCTTGTTATTATTATTATTATATTATTATTATTAGCACCGCGTCTTACTACCCGTTCGGGTTATACGCACTTAAGCTAATGTGTAACGGTAGGGTGATTGTGAGATGAAATGAAGGACCTACATTTTAACGTGGAATCCAAACCACGGTGGCGGCCTGGCATTCCCCACATTCACAAGATGTCTTGTCAGAGGTGAAGGAAGGGTTTGGTAATCAGATAAATATTTGCCGGGACCAAGGATTGAACCCGGCCGCCAGCATAGAAGTCTGACACCTTACCCCTAGACCACCAGGTCACCAGCAGTCTCTTTGCCTGTTGTTAAGGGTATGGTCACAGTAGTACCGTATTTGGCCGAAAGGTGTGGTTTCTTAAACACACTAGCCACAAATTACTATAATATCATGGTCGATATGTTAGCATGATAATGTTATTAATATAAAATATGAATTTTTGATTAAATAGGCGGATCCCTATTTGAAAACTTATTCAATGATTATCGTTTATTCCGAATGTCCTCTCATGTTATTATAACTTAGTTAAAATATTCTTACCATGTCCTCTCATGTTATTATAACTTAGTTAAAATATTCTTACCAAGCAAATTAAAAACTTATTTTTGCTAAACAAGTTAATTTAAAATAAAAATACTTACTTGTAATTTACATTTCTGTCGCAACCTCATAACATGGAATCCTAGAATTATCATTATTATTATTATATAGACTGCTTCTTAAATCCCACAAACGTTTTCTTTCAAATACCAAAGTTATTACCTTTTCACATCCGCCATTTTACCATGCCTTTCTCAAGATATAATACAGACGATCTCTTGAAAATCGGAAAGTTTGGCTGAAAAAACAAATAGATTTGAATCTGTCCATTGTCGGACGTATCCGGCCAATATTAACTGTTGTACTATGATAAAGTTAGTGGAGTACCATGAGATTGATAATATCGGGGGGAGTCGGCAGAGCACGCCCGGACAATATTTCGGCCGGATACGGTGCTATTGTGACCATAGCCTTAGGTTATGTTAGGTGAGGCTAGGCTAGGTTAGGTTTTCAATGAAATAAATACTAATGTGTATCTGTAGGCATTTGATGTGAACGTATAAATTGAAGTTACCAAATTAATTACTGACGCCCTTTTCATCAATTATTTTAAACTAAGCTAGACTCACACTTTGTTTGGCCCTTGGGTGTACTTGTTCTGTAAGTGTTTAAAACAGTGTGCGAGGCACACTTTTCCCACCTAATGGTGTGATGATGTATAAAAGGGCACAATTTTCCCACCTAATCGTGTGATGTTTGATAAAAGGGCACAATTTTCCTCTTTTTATTTTTTGGGAAGACACAGTTTTTCTGGGCTCGATTTTTCCTAAATCATTTAAAGGGTATATTTTTGAAATTAATTCACAGTGTAGATATCTTAATATTATAATAAAATATCAAAGGTACATACTTAAAGTAAATTTAGTACTCCATATTTATTGTGAATCTTATGTATAGTACATAGGTTCACTCATTTACCTTCTTGCAACAACATACAAAAAGGAAAATATAAATAGCTATTTAAATATAAAACGTTTTATTTTCGAGATTGCAGCTGTTTAAGTGACTAACAATGACGTAATTTTCTTAAAATTTGTTTCTTAATATCATTATAAAAAGTATGGTCACTTATTAGTGAATGAATCATTTTTAAAGTGATAGTATTTCTCCTTGGCTTCTTCACTTGTGTATGAGGACTTCATATGTGTCGTAGGGTATCTCTTGCCCCCCGTATGAAATATAGCACACACGGTGACTGGGCTGAACCTAGAACAGGTAACGCAATCATATATTGTGGTGTTATGGCACTTTTATTCAGAGCAGCTTGTGAACAATAGATTAATAAGTAGGAGACACGTGATCGGATCAAGTTATGGCAACATCTTCGTTATCAATATATTTATTTCAATATTCTCTTATTATTTCTGAATTTTTAAGAATAAACAAAAAGGTTGGAGTGTAGGAAACAGAGGTATAGGGCAGTGTTTTTTGTAATATTTTATATAAAACATTTGTTTTTGTTCAAATAAATCAAATAATTTTTCTCCAGCAGAAACATATAATTTTAATTTCTTCACACGATGACCTCAGGAGTTCTTGAATATCTGTTAAGAGGTGTCCTAGAATTTGTTACATCTAATGCCTCTGTTTTCATAACATATACAAGAACTGTTGATATCACCATGTAAAGGAACTATACCATTATGGTTGTTAATATCATGTATGTGTTATGTGTTGTTAGTATACATTTTTTTACTTAAAATTGAATTTGTGTAAAGTTAGATTGTTTTTCAAGAGTTACTCACAGATTGGCCAGGAGTCTTAGCTTTCTATATACTCACCCCACAATACCCCACCTACTCATACCTCTTAACACATTATTCACCAAACTATTAAAATGCAGCACCTGATACTACCTTTTTATATCACCAACATTTCATACAATTATTTAATTAGATTTGTTCAAAGTGCACGATAAAATTTGAAAATCACCTGCTCTATTGGTCAATGGGCCTATTATTTTTTTTATCATATGGCATATATAATTAGGAGGGACATAACATCCAGTTTTGTGTGTCTGTATGTAGGCTATTAACCCAGCTAGGGACATGGAGCCTTGTCCAGGGTACTACATAGGAGGTCTTTACACGTCGTACCCGCAATCAGGTGATGTGATGATAGTGATTATGAGGTTGTGGGGCCGGAGTAAGTATTTTATTAAATATAAAGAATCACACTCAAATAACTAGAATAGCAAGAAAATTTAAAATTCAAAATAGGCGTAAGGGAAATGTTCACGGTTGAAAATTTCCAAAATTATAACTAGCAACCATTTACCAGCGATGTAAAGAATTGAAATTTGGTGAGATAGTAATTAGAAAACTTGATAACTAGAAAAGTATGATTTTTTTTTAATTTTAAAATTTAGAATTGGATTGAAGGAAAGCTAAAAATGTCAAAAACTAATATATCATTTTTTTAAGTGTGGCAAAAATTTAAATTTTGCAAGCCACTAGGGTGAGAAACCCAAATACTTTTTAAAAAATATATAATAACAATTTGATAAATTTGATAAAACATATAAACTGATAGACTCAGAAAAATTCAAATATAGTAGACAGTTTAATTTTGTAGAATCAGAAGAAAAAACCTAAGAATATATAAAACAAAAAACAAAGAATTTATTGAAGGGGCTCCAACACGCTTCTATTAAATAGTTAAATAAAGAAGGATAAATTATCGCCTATACAGGAGCGACTTAATAATGAAACTAACCAACTTTGGTGACACAGTTTAAAGAAATATGATGCTTTTTGGGAGACCATTATTATCATTTAATAAATATGGTTGTATATCAGTATATTAATTCATTTAATAATTTTATAGTCATTTTAAATGAATATTGAAGTTATTTTATAATTTTAAATGTGCAAAAACTCCTTGCCGAAGACAAGCTTAAAAACTTATTCCATTAATAATTATTTTGGCACGCAAGGTCTAGGTTACATTAATAAAGATTAAGTTATTATTGTTTTAATTTGTGTATGATGAAACATAGTAAAGCCATTACACAAGAGTGTTACAAAATGGTTTTAGTGTTAAGTTTATCTTTTTTTAGTATCTTCAACTTTGTTCTTAGAGACAAGATGATCACAGATTAAACAGACTGTTGCCACGTGCTTATCTTATCTTGATGAATTGTTGTTGACATTTCTATTTTTAATTGATTAAAATGTGTCACTCTCTTGTTTGTCCCTCTTAAATCTTGACATAGTGCAACTGATTACTGTCAAAAGCTTGCTCTAGATTCTTAGAATACTCTTATATATATCTATATCAAACCATCACCTAAGATTAGGAGAAATTTATATAAACATTAATTTTGCCTTTCATCACTTTTAAACGGTTTAATGCATTCTGCAAGTCACTTACCTCCTAAGCCATTATTACGGCATCATCGTCATAGAGCAGCATTTTCTCATTCATAATATATATATATATATACACGGCATCATTGTCATAGATCAGCATTTTCTCATTCATAATATATATATATACGGCATCATCGTCATAGAGCAGCATTTTCTCATTCATAATATATATATATACGGCATCATCGTCATAGAGCAGCATTTTCTCATTCATAATATATATATATATATATATATATATACGGCATCATCGTCATAGGGCAGCATTTTATCATTCATAATATATATATATATATATACACGGCATCATCGTCATAGGGCAGCATTTTCTCATTCATAATATATATATATATATATACACGGCATCATCGTCATAGGGCAGCATTTTCTCATTCATAATATATATATATATATATATACACGGCATCATCGTCATAGGGCAGTATTTTATCATTCATAATATATATATATATATATATATACACGGCATCATCGTCATAGGGCAGTATTTTATCATTCATAATATATATATATATATATATATACACGGCATCATCGTCATAGGGCAGTATTTTATCATTCATAATATATATATATATATATATATACACGGCATCATCGTCATAGGGCAGTATTTTATCATTCATAATATATATATATATATATATATACACGGCATCATCGTCATAGGGCAGTATTTTATCATTCATAATATATATATATATATATATATACACGGCATCATCGTCATAGGGCAGTATTTTATCATTCATAATATATATATATATATATATATACACGGCATCATCGTCATAGGGCAGTATTTTATCATTCATAATATATATATATATATATATATACACGGCATCATCGTCATAGGGCAGTATTTTATCATTCATAATATATATATATATATATATATACACGGCATCATCGTCATAGGGCAGTATTTTATCATTCATAATATATATATATATATATATATACACGGCATCATCGTCATAGGGCAGTATTTTATCATTCATAATATATATATATATATATATATACACGGCATCATCGTCATAGGGCAGTATTTTATCATTCATAATATATATATATATATATATATACACGGCATCATCGTCATAGGGCAGTATTTTATCATTCATAATATATATATATATATATATATATACGGCATCATCGTCATAGGGCAGTATTTTATCATTCATAATATATATATATATATATATATATATATATACATGGCATCATCGTCATAGAGCAACATTTTCTCATTCACATTGTCCAAATATATATATATAGACAATTGATTGTTCTCGGCGGGGGAGCTACGCCATGAAGTAGTGGTATTGTCTGCGAGAGTGGAGTACATTGGGGACTGTGTATCTTGTGACCGTTAACATATCTGATATATCTTGCCAGGAACTTTGACCCTGGAAAGTGAAGACTAACGTGGCTCTGGTGAAACTATGATAGGCCTGGAAAACCATGTATTTTTACAATTTTATTTAAAAAATGTAACAAAAAGTCTTGGCTACTGATTTTATGGACCAAAGAAGAGAAAGTAGTTCTGCAAAGTTGGATTCTTGGAGTTATTTCGACAAGGAATAGAGACAGGTGCATGACTGGTGTGCTCTTTGGAGCAAAGCTTTCCAAGATAGTGGAAAGTGGAAGAAGTAGAAGAGAGTATCGTGGCATAGGTAGGGAATCAAAAGTATTTTTAAGAAGATCCGAAGCATAATTTGGAGCAGAGATCTGCCGAGGAAGTGTACATTTTTTATCTATAGGGCGTATCATTACCAATATTCACATACGCAGCAGAAATTTGGTAATAAAGGAGTGGAATAAAAGCATAATCCAAGCCATTGAATGGAAATGTTTGGGAAATACTGATTATTTCTATCAAAAGTGTCAGCTACAGATCATAATCTGACGTATGCATTTTTGAAATTAGATCTAGTTTTCTAGTTATTGAATCTGGATAGTCAGTCAGTTTTATTCATGCCCTTCCTATGAAAACTTGACTTTAGCTAGCATTTGAAAGTTTGTTTGATTGTTCACAAGTAGTGATTTGTTAAGACATTAACATTACAGAATCAAATAGGCAAAGCTATTATTTATGCTTTTTAGTGAGGATTACTCCATTTTGATATCATATTCTGAAAATTGAAAAATTACAGCTGGACACGGGAATCAAACCCGTACCAAGCCAAAGGTCCCTGGTACGATTCCCATGTCCAGGTGTCATTTTTCGATTTTCAGAATTAGCATTACATTTAATATATAACACTAACAACGATTAAAATTACAAACACCAGCCCCTAAGGATTTTCAAAGGTCAGAAGTTATAGAATAAAATTATTAAATAAAACGACATCCTTGTCGGACATAAGATATACTTTTTCAGGAGTGATGTGGGACACTTATACAAATTACCAGGTATATCATATGAGCATAAACAGCCTCGTAAATAAATACACATTTACACATGAGAAATAAATGGGGACCAACATAGTAAATCAAAATCTGAATGACAAATATATTAATTAAATGTGTTTTTTATAGAGTGTTGGACAAAAAAAATTATAAATCCACAAATACATATTTTAACCTCCTGAAATCAAGAAGACGTAAATAAATAAATTACATATCTAATGTCACAAGATGAATTCAATTTGTTTCAATAACAAAAATATAGATTACTGATAGTAATAAACATTTCCTAAAATAATCAATATAGGTGGTTGATCCTACCTTGCCTGGCGTGAGTGTGCCGTTGTGAAGCACTCTACCCACGAACAGGGGCTCTCCTTCACTCGTGCGTCCGCCCTCAACGGCCCCAAAAGGAACGTGACCATGGCCTGACTGTTCCCAGGCTACGTGTCCATGGCAGTACACCTGGGGACCAACACATGTCATTCAGAGAACTCGATATAGTCTAGGGATGGCACTCTACCCTATTGTATCGATATATTGTTGATATATCGCAAGGAACGTATTGAAACATACTTTATGTAAGTTAAATAAAATTATATTGATGTATTGGTTGTTTCCGATTGAATTGCATTTGTCTGGGGGAACTTAAATGACTGTATAACCTGTACCATTCTAATTTATTAAATTAAATATAAATGCTAATCCCAAATACTAATACTAATTCCAATAGTCTATTTGCAATGAAAAATAGCCTAGTGCGACACACTCGCACAAACCTTATCATATTGTGTGTTATGGCTTCGAAACTTATTTTAAGAAATATATCTTGAGCTAACTACACTCAAGTATGTTTTCATCATAAAAACTAACACATCACCTGGTTCATCACAATACTCACTTTTGATATATAAGTTTTAAACCAAATTGTTAAAATGTATTTAACAAAATATAAATGTTAATAATGTATCAGTTGTAAACAGCCTTACGATTATTTGTTATTTGTGAAAATCAAGGGTATTAATATTTACCATTATAAACTATTCCCATTTTGAATTCAATTGCCAAGGTCAGTTAAAAAAATTCAATTTTTAGTATATTGTTTTAAGTAAACTACCCTTAAATTAATTTAATATAAACAAAAAAGACAATTTTATTGATAATGCAAAATAGTTTACTAATATCAATATTGAACCAAATTGCTAGAACATATTTTTTAAATATTCAAATTATAAAAAACAACCCAGTCATTTGTAGACTACACAAAAATGAAATTCCTCTCCGAAAAAAGTAGGACCTACAGATTAATTTGTCATGTTCATGTCAAAAAATCTCCAGATATATATTTATGCAAAATGGCTATAGCCATTTTAAAAATTACTTAACTTGTCAAAAATCACTCATCAGAAAACGACCCTTTAGCGAATGTTTACCACAAACCAAGTAAACAGTGTTATTTTTCATGTCCAACACCATCAAAATACACATTTGGAATCAAATCGTTGGTGCTATTTTTAAAATATTTCCAGTTGTTTAAATAAAGTCTTCAGTAGACTATCCAAAAATGAGTTTTTATCTCAAAAACCGGTATACACTATACTTTCATGACAAACTCTCCCAAGATACCCATTTGGAACTAAATCATTAAAGCTATTTGATGAATATTTCTAGTTTATGAAAAATCAATCATCCTTAAACTATCCATGAATGAGATTTTACCCCCCTCCCCCCCCCCATCCCCAGTAAAATTATACATTGCTATTTATTATGCCAAACAAATTCCAGAGATACACTTTTTGAACAAAATACTAGAAAAAAAATTCTAAATATCTAGAAATTTCAAAAATTTCCCATCATTTAACTACCTTTAAACATTTTTTTGGCCAAAAACCAACACCATGACATTGATATGTCAATTGGATCCTAAATATGAATTTTAAACAAAATCTTTAGTCATTATAAAAAAATTTGGAGAAGAAAAATATTACTTTTTGGTAAACTACCTTTAATTGAAGGGCTATGGTAGTAAAACACCTTGTTTGGGTTAAGTCCTATACCATCTAAATATCAAATTTGAACAGACTCCATCAAACAGACAGACAAATAGACATATTTGGAGACAGATAGATAGACATATTTGGGGACAGACAGAATTTAGAATAGTTTTTTGGTTTGTTTGTGTTCACATAAAACGTAAAGACTCGTCATGGTCTCTAAATTAATATTTTTTCACATTTACAATAATTTATCTTGATTTGAGAAGGTAAAAACTAAGGTGTGATATCTTCTTAGGAGCGCTATAAATCTAAAAGTAATGTCTGATACCATGCAAGTACTATAATGGCTTCCTAGTGATGTCACCACAAAAGAGTTAAGGAGGAGTTCATTACATATTCTTTTATTCAATCTTTTTATATTTGAAACATTTCTGTTTACTGTTACGAGCAGTACGAGCTCCATTTCAAACGAAGGCCATGCTTTGTTTGATCGTGGCTGTGGTACAGTCTCGTACAGTTACTAGTGTCAAAGCAAATATACATGTATATTTATTTACCAGGAGAATAACATTCCTTGGTAAAAATCTGGTTATATTATCGATGACCTACTGAGATTCAGATCCCAGCCTCGTAATCACCAGTACAACAATTTAAACAAGACTGATGCCTAGTCCACGTGATCATATTTATGAATATTATAAATTCAGATAAATATTTTACAACAACAACAGTATTCAATGTGTATTTACATTAGTAATAATAATAATATTGCACGTCTGGGCAACTTCGTTAGTATCTCAGGTTTATTGTAAATATGAGCCAGTACTAATGTATCGTTCCCCAGGGGACGACCGAATGTACTATTCGTAGGCCTACATCTTTTGCATGAAGGCTCTTTCCAAGTCCTGATGAGATGAAATGATGGTGATAGTGAATATGAAGGTGTGGAACCAACAGAAACTCTTAAACTTAATTTAAGTCTAATCAAACAAAACCTGATTATCGTTGGAGTAGTTCCACTTTTGGGAATAAATACCTAAGGTAACAGTTAGGAATCGAAACTTGGACCCCTAGACTCGTAGACAGGTGCGCTGGCCATTACAACATGGGGCCAGTATTTTTATTAATTGAAACATGATTAATGGTCACGGGGATTCAACCAGGGGCACATAACTTATCAGTCTAATGATCTACCATTGATCTACCATTGATTCGTTCCGAGCAGAGAATACTTTGGTCCTGTGGATCTAACGATCATTTTGAAACTCCAGCCACCGTCGACTCAGTGTCAATTTTATGTGTCCGATCGTAAAATATTTAATTTTACATTATTAGTGGAGTAGTCCCACATAAATAATAAATTATCTTACTCTACGGATACAGCCTTCACCGACATTCAATTTCAACTACTCCTATGCTGTCGGTGACCTGGTGGTCTAGGGGTAAGGTGTCATACTTCTGTGCTGGCGGCCGGGGTTCAATCCTCGGTCCCGGCACAGATTTATCTGAATACCAAACCCTTCCTTCACCTCTGACAAGACATCTTGTGAATGTGGGGAATGCCAGGCCTCCACCGTGGTTCGGATTCCACGTTAAACTGTAGGTCCTCCATTTCATCTTACAATCACCCTACCATTGCACATTAGCGTAAGTGCGTATAACCCGAACGGGTAGTAACACGCGGTGCTAATAATAATAATAATACTCCTATTCTCAGGCGTGATTTTATTAGTTGAGTTAAAAATAATGTCAATGACGTCCTTATTTGTAGCTTAGGCCCATTCCATCTTCATATTCTAATACGTCTATAAAGTATAATAGAATCTCGAGCTTAATAAAGAATGAGAAAATAATGATTGGCATTAAAGAAATTACGAGTCATAATTTTTTTTAACAGAACCTTTTTTACATAGGTATTTATTAGGTTAATAAACCAACATCCTGTGCAGTATATAAGGGGTGCAGACAAAATATAAATCAAGTGTGTCCGATGACCGTCATTACGAACAATTATTTTCTACTAGAAAAGGGACTTAGAAAGTACCCCAAAAAAATCCTCACCTCGTAGTCGAACTTGCTGTGTTCCTCCCCTCCGTAAGCGATGAACGCACCCCCGGCGCTGGGGATCACTTTCCCCGGGACAAAGTCCCCCTCGTGGAACGCTCTGCCCACGAAGATGTCGCTGCCATCTCCGTCCTTGCCTGCCCATACTGCCCCATCAGGGATCTGCCCCATTGAAGACTGCACCCACATGTCGTCTATAGTAAAACACTTATTAGAGGTAGACCAGGAAGAATACATGGTGTTACTCAGACAGTAAGTTGGTAACATCTCACCCGCTAGTGTTGAATACGGCCTTAGAACATTTTACGTATTATTCCTTAAAAGGTAGTTAAAATCTATCCATACAGGACATTTGGTACAGTTTTATTCATTATTAGTGAAAGGTCATTTAGCCCAACCTATATAGGACGTATGGAATAAAGAGAAATAGTAATTCTCCTTTTAAGATATGCACACCTAAACAAACATTATCTAATTTATCATAAATAACCTACCATAGCCATCAGGCGGTTTACCTTCATTTTTGAAGATCCAAACAATCAAAATCTAATATAGCCTGACCTAACAATCAGTTAATACTCTTTTAGTCTCGCAATGCTAATCTAACCTTACCTCAGTTTGGCAGACCTAACCTGACCTAACCTTGCTATCAGGCAATTGAACAAACGCAAGTCAGACGTAAACAAACACACAAGATAGTATTAGCTAGCATGTGTTTTTAAAACTGCACCAAACGGCCTGTGACCAGCCTGGTCCAAAATATCCGCTTATTTCTGATAAAATAATCCCGGCTTGCGCCTAAACTTCCAACACCCGTAGTAGGCATTAATAATTCCTCTGTAATCCTCAATTAGATAAAACTACTGAAATTATAATTTCAAGACAGTTTTTTTCCCTGTAAATTATATTTTGTGTTTACATCACTGTCACTAATGTCATGCAAGTTACGTTACTAAGGTACTCACATGTGTTGTTAGAACGAGACGGTCAATCTGTAAGGTTGGCACCAGCTATCCAGGCTTAGAACAGACACACAAGTGGTTCACTCGCTCTCGGTGTTATATTAGTCTCCTCCTCGTGACGTGGCACTGTTGATAGGTACAGATAACACCGCTATCATAAACACTCAGGTGATGGTGACAACTGGTTCATGGAACTGGCACCAGTACTTCGGGAGAACAGTCGCTCATGAGGACTGTTTGTGTCTTGTGTCAGTGTCACGTGGGAGGTCAGGTGAACAATCCAACTTACGTCTGACCGAATATTGAACATGTTTCAGTAAATAAAATTCATAAAATATACTAAATAAAATCATAATATTATATAATACAGAGTCCAGAAGGTATGTATTATTCTAAAGATAAATTTAAAGATCAGACTTACTACTAAATATTTTAAAAAAACTGTGCAAATTAAAAGTTACTCTACATTTTCAGACCAAAAAGGAAGCAGAAAATCTTCAATACAATACTGTCCCTATAGAAAAATTTTTGGTATAGATAGCTGGTTTGTACATTTCTATACTGAACTTAAGTGTTTGATCTTCATCTGGGTTCAAAAGNACTACATTGTGAAATTACTTGGCCCATTACAAATAACTGATCAATCATTAAAACTGAAATTTGATCCATCAGAGGAAAAACTAGCGTTTAATAACTAAGCTTAAACCAAATAATTTTACGGCTAAGCTTTTATCTTAAATATAATTTGATAAGCCTGTTTCCGGTAGTGAGAATTACGAGGAAATGACTGAACAGATTTGACAAACAACCACTCATGTTAACTATTAGAAGTTCAGGTTGTCGGGAAAAATAGTATTTTTCCACGAAAATACAATTTTCATGGAGAATTCTCAGTTTTTCATTCTTTGTTTAGTCAATAATCACTATGGAAACTGTTATTTGATCCATGGCTGTAAATCTCTAAATAAAACATATCTCTGTGGCTAAAAAATAAAAACTTAATCTTTATTTGTTGGTACGAACAAATCACAATATTCTCTTTGGATGAATATATCTCTTTGGATGCTGGACATACCACATATAAATTAAGATGCCTAAACTTAGGATTAAAAAGAATAATTGAAATGTTGTTATCGTTAATTCACATTTAAATCAATAATACTGAGCACAATTTGAAAATTAATGGCTTAGTTTTTAATTTCATGAACATATTGTCTATGTTTTACTTAGCGCATAGTAAAATGATGTTTAAATATGTTTTGGTATGTATTACAAGTTCAAAAACGATAAAATGATCTTAAATCTTGACATATAATTTGATAAGGCCATTTCCGGTAATTGAGATTAAGAGAAAATGGCTGGATCGATTTTGACAAAAATTCAAATGAGGCATCATTCTATAAAATCTTTCCTAGTTAAACATTATTATTATTAGCACCACGTCTTACTACCCGTTCGGGTTACACGCACTTACGCTAATGTGTAATGGTAGGGTGATTGTGAGATGAAATGGAAGACCTACAGTTTAACGTGGAATCTGAACCACGGTGGAGACCTGGCATTCCTCACATTCACAAGATGTCTTGTCAGAGGTGAAGGAAGGGTTTTCTCAGTTAAAAAATCTTTGAAAACATTTTAACGCAAAATTTGCAGATATTGCTGCAACAAGCCACTGGTATGTTCATTAACACATGTAGCTATATCATTTGAAAATGTCAATGATATTGTGGAAAAATAACAATTCTAATACTCTAATAACCACTCGATTCTCATCAATTCATCCAACTCCAAAATGTTAAAATTATAGATTAATATTAATTATTTGAATAAGATCTTATTCATTTCATATAAATTTAAACTCAATACAAATTATACCTCTCAAGATGCGATGGAATATTTAATAATTTAATTATTCAGTTTCAATTTTAAAATATTTTTTTATGTTAGTTCTTAAAACGCCAAATCATATAATTGTCTTAAAAATATCAATCAAATCATTAATATACATTCTAAACAAAATCATTGGAGCCTTTTTTTTAAAAAGATTTTGGATTAGAAAAATTCATTCAACAGTTAAGTATATAAATTTGCTTGCTAGTGTACATAAATGTATCTTGGGATTGTTTTAAATAAATTTCACTAATAAGTTGTTATTTGGGTAAACATTCATTAAAGGATAGTTTACAAATAATTATTTTAAAAAAACTATTCAAAAAATCGATAAAATAATTTTGCTGCAAATTTTTGTTTTGGAAATGTTTTACGTGATAAATAACACCATAAACTAGTTGATGGGGAGGGGGGGGACATTTCTAGAGGTATTTTACTGAAAACATTATATTTAAATTTTAACATTTAAAAAAGTTTCATATGATCTGTTTGAAAATGGGTATAGGTTTAATTTTTTACACTATAAAATATTGTTTATCCTGTAATAAACAATTATTGATAATATTTTCCTTGCAAAATTATTTTTCTAGTAATTTATTAATCTCTCTAAATATAGAAGCGAAAGCTTTGACTGACTGACTTACTCACTCATCACTAATTCTATCACTTCCTATGGGGATAGAGGGCTGAAATTTTACACAGTTGTCCCTTATAGGCTGACTATGATAAATAAAGGTGTTTTTTTCCGATGTTTTCTAACAAAGGGGATGAAATCAGGGTAGCTACTACCCTAATCAACAATATTTCTTTATAAGCTCTTTTGTTAACCGCTTAGAGGGTAATAAATCAGTAGTTTTGTTCTAATAATGCGAAGAACGGGCATTCAGCTAGTTACTGTTATTTTAGAAATTGAATATTTTTGAAAATTATCACTGACAATTTTATAAATTTAAATATCTGAAACCAGGAATGGGGCCCGGGACCTTTCCCCTAGTACGCCAATGCTCTAACCAGGAATTATCCGGTGCCCAGGCTCATTCCTCTCTCATATTTTATGGCAGAGTCTATGATGGACGTGTGGAAAACGTCGCCTACATAGTAAGTGTGATCACAAGCTATCGAATAACGACATGGTGGTTGGCATTATGCTACCGACATTTCAATTACAACGTGTAATCATGATGGGTTGGATATCAAAGCTATTATATTTACAGCCGAATCTCAAGTCTAAGATGGCTGCTATTGGATTGAATGTGTTTGTTTTATGTCCACTCATATGTAGCTGACGATTTCCACACGTCCATCAAAAAACCTGTTTTAAAATACGAGCGAAGAATGAACCCGAGCACTCGACAACTCCTGGATAACTCAGTGGGCAGAGCATTAGCGTATTAAATCAATGGTTCTGTGTTAGATGCCTAATTACAGGTGTCATTTTTCAATTTAAGAAGTGTGATATTTAGAAGTATCTACTAACCATAATCAGCAAATATATTAACTCGGCCATTTAACCCATAATTTTAACAATTATGTTAAATATTTGTATTGGGGAGTTCTTTTAAATGATCAAAAATAATCCATTATTAATTTTCTAAAATTAATTAAATCATTTGTGGGTGTTTCACTTACAACAAATTATAGGAAATTCAAAATTATTTTAATTTAGCTTTGACGATTGAGTTCAAAACAAATATCAGCCCATAGGTTTTATTAATAAATGAGAATACGTTTTTGTTTTGACAAATTAATGATAGTTTTAAAGTAAGTTGCAAATAACTTTTTTTTAATTTGTGGTTTTAAAAAATATTTCCAACTGTTTCGTTTCAAATTTAAAATAAATAGCGTTTATTATAATTAACCAAGATGATTTCTTTTTATTTATATAGAAAGCTTATGTTTAGTTGGATTAAAACCATTTTTTGAAAATTTTCTTTGAGGTACTACTTTTGAAGATGCTAATCTAGGCCAAGTGCTTCACGTTGGTGCTCAAATGCTATCACCAATGGTCCTGCCAAGATTTACAAATGAACATGGTAAAACACAGCTCTTTGTTTTAGTTATGGTTTGCGTCCGAGATCGTCGGCTACTTAATTAACCCATCTATTCATGGTTAGCAAATTATATCATCACTTATAAATGGAGTGATTCTATGCTCAAAATATTGAAATTGATATTTTGTTCGGATTCTGGGAAATACACAATTTAAATTTAAATAGGTTCTTAAATATGACACAAACATTATTATTTATTAGCATTGTGTCTTACAACCCGTTCGGTTTATACACCTAAAAATGTCGTTTGGATTAAGGAATAAAACCAAAGAATTATTAATTAGTATTTTAGAAAAAAAGTTATTAGTTAACCAAATTGAGATAAAAACTTCAATCTCAAAATTTAAATTTAAGTCATGACTCTTGGCTTCGGATAGTTTGAGCACCAAAAAAAAATTTAAGATAGCAAGTTCTTATTAAATACTAATGAGTTTTTATTTATTTAATGATTTTTATACACACGGGGTCTACAAAATTGTCAGTCGATTATTAAATATAGCACATTATGCTTTCTACCAATTAATCGGAATATTAAATTAAATCTTAAATTATAAAAATCTACTGGTAAATTTATATATAGGCTAAAAATATCTCAATTTCAAGGATTGTGATCAATTGGTTGAGATAAAAATATTTATTTTAAGTATACAATAAACATTTTTATATACATATTTTAGAATTATTCAGGATTAGCAAAAATATTATTTTGTGGCTAATGTAAAGATATTATTTATAAATTTTAAACATAACTATTTTATTTGTTTGGAAAAATAAAGTTTGGAATTTATATTTATTTAATGTCATTTATAAAAATAATATTTTATTTATACCAAACTAGTAATTTATTAACATATTAATGGATACTTGTCATATTTCAAAGCTAGATAAAATATATGGTATACTTTTAACAATTTTTATCTTTTATTTGTCTCATATATAAAAGAATAAGCTTTTAACAATGCTTGTTATAACATATAATTGTAATTATTTTGTAAGTATCTGATGACAATCATTTCAGAACTAAAACTTCGTACTCCTTGAACGCAATTTCTTCACCGCAGTAGGGAATGTAGCAGGATTCATGACTGGGCTGGATCTAAGCCGGAACAGCAACAATAAATATTATAATACGTCAGTTTATAGTTGGAACAATCATGTATACACACATTTGAAGTCTCGTATGCCTATATTGATATGATAATGATTAGCTATTTATGAGTGAATATAATAAGGACAAATAAAAATATAATTTATATATTATGGTTAAAATAATAATATGAAATTAATTTACACTCTCGCAAACATTATATTGATCAATTATATACCAAATAAAATATTATTCCATCCACATACAGAGTTTTTAATAATCCATAACAATTTAAAATATACAAATGTAAATGTTTTTAATAAATAAAAAATGTGAGAATAGATAAATAATAGAGAGTAGCAATAATTAAATTGAAATATAATGCTCTTCTAATAGGTATCTATAAGTAAGTAAGAAATTCCATTTCTTTGTTGTAAAAAATCCCGAGGGTTTGGTATTTAAATAATGTATTTATTTTTATTAAATGAAAAATAGAAAGGGTGAAATATAGTAAGGGATATATTCTGTAACTCTCCTTATTTAAGATAGCGTAAAATAATTAGCTATGTCTGACTTCTTATTTCACTTTAATCATTATGTGCGACTGATAAATACCAGGTGTGTTATCACAAAAGCCTCATTACATTACTAATAAATGTGCACGTTCTATTGAAGTCTATTTTCAGTGCGAAAATAATGAACTAAGAGAACTCAATATCTTGAAAGATTACGAAGTAAATTTCATATTAATAATGTTAAAATAAAAACTTAATTTCAAATTCATTTGACTCAACATGGCGTTTTATATATTTCTAAGCCTTATTTCTTTAATTATTACAACCAATATATTTTCTAAATTACTCTTTCATACAAAATACTTTTATATCATGTTTAGACCAAATTTGTCTGATTTGATTTTTGTTTCGTATATATATATATATATATATATACTAAACATGGAAGTACATGGCAATTTATGATGTGGTTTGTATTTGAAGACGTTATCACATAGAATTGTAAAACAGTTGTGTGTTAAGCCAAAGATCCGGAGTTTAAATTTGTCTAAAAATTTTATTCACTATCCTATATAAACTAATTGTATATGTTCAATAAAGTTGAAATGACCATCTGGACATAGGGATGGAAACTAGAAGCCTTGTCATTGTGCTACAATCCTCTACCATTGAGACAAGGTGGTTGATGTGCAGAGTCAAAGTTGAAGTTTTCATATCATCACTATCAAGGCTGTCATATGTAAATTGATTGAATTTTATTATTCTTTGAGGTCTGATCATTTGTACAAAATTCACGAATCAGTTTGTGCCAAATATTGATCAAATACTGTATTAACAATAATACTAATAATGTTGTTTATCAGCGAACCTTGCCTGGAGTCTGTGTGCCATCATGCATGACACGTCCTGCGTATAGTTTCTCGCCATCTTGGGTCGAGCCTATGGCGATCGCCCCCTCGGGCACTTCTCCGTTGGTTGCAAACTCCCACGCCACCTGACTGCTACAAATCACCTTAAACATACATTAATTATATTAACATAATTCAATAATGAATATGTACTTACGTGCTAAATGGTTTCCAAGCTTAGCCTTGTCGGGCAGTGGTTTTCAACTTTCTTGAGTTTGCGCTGCGCTTTCGAATAAAAGCATTTTTGGTGGAATACTGGAAGGAATTAAAGATTTAAAACCAGTTAATAACAAAGGAAATAATTAAAAGTTAAAAAAACAACAACATGCTTTTAGGATAAATAATAAAGAATATTTTTATATGTTCAGTAATTTTCAACCCACCTCGGTGGCGTAGTTGGCTAACGCACTAGTCGTGTTGAGCTCGACTGCTGAGGACAGACGGAATCTCGGTTCGGGTGAAATGGGGGAGGTTTTTCCTAAATGACTATCCACCCCACTTCCTCTAATTCAACCTTACCAATTCCGAATCTATTAGCGTAATTAATACTTAAAAGCGTATAACACGAATGGGTAGTAAGACGCGATGCTAAATAATAATTACTTTTACATCATTTGAATAAAAATAAAATAATAAATTAAATATATATATATATACACTTATTAAAACTTTAATTCTTCTCTAATTCGTATTTTAACTCTAAATGTGAAACTTGAGCGTATTTTGTTTTTATGTCCGAGTTTGCTATGTTTACCGAAATTTTTATAAATTCGATGTCCACAAAATTGTAGAACCTTAATTTGAGAAGATTTGGAGTTCACACATTGATCAAAATTTGGTCACACATCGTTGAAGGCTTCTTGTTAAATCAATATTCCAAGGCAGGGGATATTAGAACCACCGTTGTAAACTTATATACGTGAGAAAAATGTAATTAAAAGTATTGTACAGTATATCCCAAGGTAGAATCTTTGTTAAAACAAACCTCATCATTTGTTAAGCCAAATTTTCTTTTGTTCAACTACGTTGGCAATAGTTCAAACTAATATCTAATGCAACAAATTCATTCTTACACTTGATTAAAGTTCATTTTCTATAGATTACTCTTTTAAGACTTTAGCGGACAGTACATCTTTAACAACCACATGGAGCTAAGACCAAATGTAGGCCTATTTAAGCAACATAAGAATATCTACACTAAAATTGCTAAATCCTCAACGTGGATGTATAATTAATTCATGATTAAAATAATTAAATTTATTAACACAAATTATTGTAATTTTGGTGATACACACTAGTTATAACGCATACTACTGACAGTCTACGATTATATTGTACTAATTAAAATACACAAGAGGAGAAAGATATACTAGAAATAATGTGCAAGCGTTAACCTAAATAGTAGATGGTAATAGATGATATACACAATATACATGAGAAAGCCCAAGGGACAGGTCAAGGTATCAGCTAACCTATATACTTGTCATGAAACGATTCATAAACAATGTGAATGAAGATAACACAAATCCATCGGCAAGAATTCACTCTGAACACAATTAGCTGCTTGCAAACATCTAAACTAAGCTAAAATACTAGAGAAGATAGTCTGAAAGATGCGTCGGAAAGCCAAGAAACCATGGTCACATGAGAAACTCTTTATAAGATGGCAGAAAGGAGGGAGTGCGAAGATGAAAACAGACAAGACAGTGATCTTGTTTGAAGATAGAACACACATTAATGTTAATAAGAATAAAATCCTGACACGTATTTGAGTATACCAGCGATAGACAGTTCACTACCTCCTGGGTAGGAATTAAGTAGGTCACTTTTATTAACCGTAGATAAATAAACTCTGTGTATAAACAATTGTTTGAGAGACTAAAGGAACCAAACATAGTAACAAGGAAAACACTTCAAGTTAATTCTTATTGGCAAGTATAGTGTAATTGACTTTACCTCATATTGTTCCACCGCCACCTCTTGTCCACCCCAACAAACGAATGCTGAGGCTCGACTCGGGATCACCTTGGCAGGGAGAAAGTCACCGTTGTAGAAGGACCGCCCCAGGAATATGGTGGACCCATCTTTGTCCCTTCCGGCACGAACTGCGTCAACGGGCACAGACCCGTAGCTACCATCACGCCAATAATAACCTGAATATACAACAAGTTATATAACTAACATTTCTCTGCAGATCCTTAACCATATTCTAGTCGATATTAACTTATAAAACAAGTTATAGCAGTTAGAATTTAAAAAATATCAAACTCCCAGACATAGCTCACAACAAACATGTGTTTAGTACTCAATCAACAAAAACCTTTACAATGTTTACAATTGACTCGAGTATATTAGTATAACATTTAGAAATACCTTCCTTATTAAATTATTTACATCAAATTCTTATTTTATTTGTTCCTTAATCACTACATTTAAAATACACGTACCTCAAATTCTAATAAATTTAATTGATAACAATTTGTTGGTCCTATGGATTGTAATATACAGGGTTAGACTGAGGCACTGGGACACTAGTATACATTATTGTGGGCTGGTTATACTGGGTTGTCATTGATTTTAACTATAAGTAAACAATGATTCAATTATAAATGATAGTTTGCATTACATTTTAATGAGTGTGAAGATACAAATATGGGATTAAATGTAAAATTGTTCAGTTTATTTGAAACCTTTAAAAACGACACATGGAGCCGAGAACCAAACCCGGACATTTGGCTCAGGGCACCAATTTTCTATCACTAAGCTACCCAGGATTTATTCCATGCTTGGGTCATTCTTAACTCATAGCTTGTTGTGCCTCACTGATCAGCCCTTGCATCTCTCTTCCACACTTGCACCGACCGCACCAACACTCCCTCTACTGCCTGGGCCGCTCTACACTTCATATTCTCTGAGCCGTCCATGACGAGTTTCTCGCTGTACTCAGCACCCATGAGAACTCCCACCAAAGCCATTGCTGCAATATTTCGCCAGTGTCCTGTCGGGGAGGCCAACCCCTCCACATCAGGCTGAAGCACCTACCAAAGCCACCCTTCTAGAACCGGTGGCATCCGGTTCTTCCCTTTAGGTCAAGAACCCGTCCATGATCACTCCTCTCTTAATCCTAACCCCCACCACTCCCTCTCCTGCACCCCACACCTATATCCCCACCCCTTTGCACCCTTACAACCATTTTCTACCACTCCCAACTCCTACCCTTGTCACCCCTGCCACCCCCACACCCAATCCCGCTCCCCACTTCTACCCCTGAGGATAATACCACAAAGCTAAAAAATTGCATTGAGCTTCTCAAGGGTATTCCGGGACTGGATCCATGGGACTTCTCATCGAGTTTCTTGAGGAAGGACCATGAATCTCTGAGGGTAACCGTGACCACCTGGTCATGGAGCACATCACCCTCTACTTGGTCTCTCATGGTAGTACACCCGAATAGAGGACTACCAGTGCTGAAGGAGCTCTCAGTCACACCTTGGAACGCCAACGGAGCTCCGGAGAAGAAGGCTGAGCTTGAAAGATTCCTGTCAAAGCATCGTATCGAGGTAATGCTGTTGGTAGAAACCCACTCTCGCTTCACAATGAGGTTCTCGTTAGCAGAGTTCATCTGCCATCGGAGCGACCAAGCGGGGGATGTGGGAAGGAGTGGGACAGTGGTCCTGGGGTGGCCTTGACCATCAAGTCATCTCACTTCCTCCCCTCCAACACATAGAAACAACGGATATCCAACTCGTCACCTGAACTGGCCCACTGCATCTCATTTCCACATACTTCCCTCCCTACCACCGGTTATACCGGGCTACGAGGGCTGCTTCGAGGTACCACGCCTGTCGATTTAATCGGTGGTGACCTCAATGCTAAGCACCCTTCGTGGGAATCTAGGATTATGTGCACTCGTGGCGAATTGGTCCGCGACGTCATAGATCTACACGGCTTGGTGGATTATGGCCCTACCACCTCTACCCACTTCCCTCACAATCCCCTTGGTTTCCCGGACGTTCTAGACTTCGTTGTCTCCAGAGGGATCAGAGGGTGGTTAGTGCTGAAGTCTCTAGCTGAGCTAGACTCGGATCACAGCCCCGTTCTTGAGAACCTAAGACGTGCAGTGTCCTTCACAAACCCCCCGAAAAACCCGACCTTAAGCTCACTGGCTGAGTCAGGTTCACGAATGTGTTGAGAGAGAGGTTGTGACCCACCCCTACCTTTCGAAACGCAGTAGAAATCGATCGCGGTTCGGTGTTAATAACTTCCACCATCAAAGGGTCGATCAAAGCTTCAACGTCGAGGCACCGTCCCAAGTGGGCGCCACAGGTTTCTTTGCCATATTCTATCTTCAGGCTCGTCCGAGAGAAAAATCGGCTGAGGAGGGTTTCGCTAATCTCGAGGGACCTAGTAAATAAAGCCAACTGGAGCCGCTTTCATTAACCGAGTAAATACCCGGCCTTAACATCGTCTTACTGACCAATCAGCTTGCTCAAATGTTTGATAAAGTTGTTCGAGTGAATTATACTGACGAGACTGACCCAATCTGTTCGCGAGATGGACATCTTAGTGGACGAGCAGTTCACGCTACGTCTCATGGATCAGGTCACGAGGAACTTCCCCATCAACAGACTGACTGGTGGTGTTTTTTTTGGTGTGGCAAAGGCCTTAGACCATGTTTGGCACGAAGGTTTTCTTTTCAAATTCCTCTCCCTGAGCCTTCCCCTCTACATAGTTAGGGTTGTACAATCTTATATATCCCACCTCACCTACTCCACTACCTTTTGGAACCCCCCTTCCCAATCCAGAATCATCCCGGATGGTGTGCCCGCAGGGCTCCCTTGTGGGCCCGCTGCTCTTCAGTATGTATGTTAACGACATTCCAAAATAACCATACAACAATTTGGCACGGTATGTGAACGACATGGCTCTAGTAGCAGAGTCTTGGTGAGGGAAGCTGGTGAAGAGGCGACTCCATACCAACTGACGCAGTTCGAGGGGTGTTTGAACACCTGGAGGACCAGTACTAACGTGTAAAAAAGCACAGTAGTGCTCTTCATATGTAAAATAAAGTTCTACAGGTCAGCCCCACTCCATATGTTCTGAAAGTGGATCAGATTAACGATTATATCTAAGTACCTGAGACTTTCGCTGGACAACAAATTAATCTGGCGAATACACTTCACTGAGAAACTTAAAAAGTTAAGGAAATGGCTGGGAGTTCTAGGCTCATTGCTTAACAGGCGTAGCGCCCTGTCTACTAGGAATAGTTTGACACTGTACTAGCAGTTGCTCAGGCCGATCCTCAACTATGCGTGTCCCGCTTGGGGCCACCTGGCCAACACGCATATGAGGAGGATGCAGGTATTCCAGAGCGGGTGTCTAAGGATCATTGTGGATGCGCCTTGGTACGTTCGCAATGTAACTCTGTATCATGAGCTGGAGATACATACCAGTAAGGACCAATTCCGGAAAGACTCTGGGGGGTGCGAGGGGTGCCACCGACGTCCCAAAGCCCAGCTCGGATGAGAAGTGTCAAACAGTGGTTTGGGAGGCTCTCACCCAGCTCCCTCATAGAGTAGTGTCTCCACACGTAACTTTAAAAACCCTCATTCGTTTTCCAGATATACTTTTCTCCCCTCATTAATATTAATAATAATATGTAAAATGCTAACATCCGTTTTAATATCCGAAAACCATACAGTGTGATAAATTTGGCAGTACGAGTTGGAATTTTCTCTCGTGATCCCCGTTAGGGTACATTAGAGCATGCTAATATACGTCTGAGGGCATCTCAAGGCAGTCGGAGAGTGGCCACTACACCCTGGTGTGCTCCACATTCAAAAGAGCTAATAAATTGTCTGATGTTACGAAGGAGCAATATTGTCCAATATCCTCGAGTTCCCTACTCGCACTGCAACTCACGTTGCAGAGACAGTCATCCTACCTCTCACCACAGCTCACGTTGCCGAGGCAGTCACCCTACCTCCCACAGCAATTCACATTGCCGAGACAATCACCCTCCCATCCCATCGCAACTCACGTT
The DNA here is from genome assembly GCA_901482245.1 of Timema douglasi. NCBI lineage: Eukaryota > Metazoa > Arthropoda > Insecta > Phasmatodea > Timematidae > Timema > Timema douglasi. The sequence goes on from CABEEJ010000101.1 coordinate 286,401, forward strand.
GCCAAGACCATCACCCTACCTCCCACCATAGCTCACGTTGCCGAGACAATAATCCTACCTCTCACCACAACTCACGTTGCCAACACAGTCACCCTACCTCCCACCGTAGCTCACGTTGCTGAGACAATCATCATACCTATCACCGCAACTCACGTTGCAGAGACAGTCACCCTACCAGCCACCACTCCTCACGTTGCCAAGACAGTCATCCTACCTCTCACCACAACTCACGTTGCCGAGGCAGTCACCCTACCTCCCACTGCAACTCACATTGCCGAGACAATCACCCTACCTCCCACCACAGCTCATGTTGCCGAGGCAGTCACCCTACCTCCCATCGCAACTCACGTTGCCGAAACAGTCATCCTACCTCTCACCGCAAATCACGTTGTCAGGACTTCCTTATGTTTCACTGCAACTCACGTTGCAGGGACAGTTCCCCTACCTCCCGCCTTGACTCACGTTGACGGGACCGTTACCCTTCCTCTAATCACGACTTACGTTGCCGGGACAGTCCCCATTCCTTCCACCATGACACACGTTGCCGGGACTTCTTTATGTTCCATTGCAACTAACGTTTCCGGGATAGTTTGCCTACCTCCCACCTCAACTCACGTTGACGGAACCGTCACCCTACTTACCACCGCTACTCACGTTACCGGGACTTCCTTATGTTCCACTGAAATTCACGTTGCCGGGACATTCACCCTTCCTCCCACCACGACTCACGTTGACCGGACCAACACCCTACCTCCCACCGTGACTCACGTTGCCAGGACCCTCCTGCCGACATTTTTCCTACCCCGATCCACACGACCTGTGAGACCAATGTTCTAATACAACGTAACCCAGAGACTACACTTCACCAAGATATCAACCAATTACCCCCGAGGCCACAAAGTATGGATACTAAGCTTAAAGCAGAATCTGTTATGGATGTGTGTATATCGTCAACTAACAATGAGCAATCAGATACCACAGTTACATGGGACTCGCCTTAAGTGAGTCCTGTTTATTGTTTATCGGAATTGTTAGTATATACTAGTTTTTTTCATTCAAACGTAAACATATCTATTAAGCGTGTGTATACTATTATTGACTGTGTCATCTTCACAATCATCTTGTATAGTATCATTTTACAAAATAATAATATCAAAAAAATACTTACAAGTTTATTATTGTAACCTTGTTACAGCACGTAAAAAAGAGGAAGGTTTGGTTTACCGCTTCTGCCCCAGTTAACTCGTCACGACAAGGCTCCACGACACAACAACATCGCGGCACGACTAATTTCAGACTGACCTGAGGGGTCATAGGTCGCTGCTCAGCTCTAATTGTGCTTCGCCCAAGAAAATAATAGACAGTAGATATGCGCAGGTTGGGTGTGTGCCGACAGCTGTGATTGGAAGGCAACGGAACTATTGTTCAGCGTGCCTTTGAATTATACCTAGACTGTATGAGCATATTCCAGAACAGTGATACCCCTTTCCCCTCTTCTCATCCTTGCTTCCTGGTATTTGAGAACTCATTACCCCATGCGTATGTATATAATGGCAGACTTCTATAGTGACAGTACACATTGTACTACGATCGCTTGGTGAGGCTCTTTGATCTTAGGTAGATTTAGATTTGTTTATTTCTTAATTCAGTTTGATATTAATCATTCAAAATTACCGTTTGAGATGTTGTATCATAAATTGAATCTTTATTTATACATACCAGGTCTCCTGAATTTCTATAAAGGACTATGGCTAAACGTAATACTATTGAACGGTTGGACCCAAAACATTTGTATGATAGGGAAACTCTTTTATCCGCTTCACGGTGGACATAAGCGATTAAACCGAATGTGTAGTAAGACGCGGTGCTAAAAATCAATACAGACATTTAAATATATGAATGAATAAAAAGAAGATTGGCTCGTTCAGTCGGTCCTTATTAGGTTTGTTCGTGTGAACGGGTTTAACGAACGAAATAACCGGGGGGAGGATAGTTCACTGTTCACCGTTACATTTAAGAACACAGCCATTTTTGGTCCTGTGTTGCATTGAGCTGTATTATATTGTAATTTTCCCAAATCCTATGTTTTAATATTATGCCACGTGTTATTAATGGGAAGTTTATGTGTTATTGTTAAACATTGGGAATTTATTCTTTGTTGGTTAAATCAGGGGCCGCGAGTCAGCGTGCTTATTCTTTTAACTCAAGTTGAAATATTTAACGTTAGTTTTCTTAACTATAACGAATTTTTCTATTTTTGATGTATATTTATATTACGCCCATTTATGGCTTTTTAGATATTCTTTTATCTATAACCTTTTTACTGTGATAAATGGAGAGTCACCAATGGTGACTAGCTTATGTCCTTTTGATATCATCATAGTCTAGAGTTTACTATCACCATATTTCATTATTATTTTATCCATATCAGATTAGTGCGAAGGTCAATTTAACCATATTTGTTTAAATTCTTTGTTTGGACATTTATGAACTCGGGGAGACATCCCGAATTTTCGTTGTGTTATTATTACTCTTCGGCCATTGTGTATGGATACAGTGCCCAACATTGGGCATTCCTCACTATCGCATAGAGCCTTTTTTTCATTTTGTTGAATAAAAATAAAACTCTCTTGTAACCAACCTGACTTATTTATGGGTATAAGAATACATATATAGGGGGGAGGGATTTAAACTATCATCCACACAGAAGCCAGAAGTGTTTCTTTAGAAATTTTTATGCTCACTTAAGTAAAAAGTAGAAACTTATGTCTTAAAACGTTTAAAGAACTTAATAGACCATCTTTCATCTGATATATACTATACAGATATTTTAGTTACAAGACTTCGTTTGAACCAAAAAGCACATAGATGAGTGGTTCTTGTGATCATTCATTTGGCAACAGCACAATTGGGATCAGTAAAGTATTTATTTAATTTAAAATGATTCATTGGTTTTTATTATTTTAATATGCTAAAAGGGTTTCACTGTTACCAATAATATTTTCTTATAACATAGAAAACACCAAGGTGAGATGGCCGGTTCACTCTGTATTACTTATATTACGGGTAATGTGTAAACTCCGGATAATGTTGAGATTGTCCGGGAGATGTCAGCATTATCCAAGTGAGTGGATAAATTCAGAAATAGAAAGTAATTTATCTCATTTACCACACTATACAGATAATATTGACTATAGCCAGCAAGACTTGGATATGGTGGAATAATATTTCTAAAACTAAGCATGTTTCAAAACGAATTTTATTTTGAAATAATATTTCGTTATTGGACAATAAATTGGATCGTAGCAGTTCACTAACATTAGAAATACCTAATGTTCTGCTATATTTTCCAGTAACCTAACCTAGCTTAACCTAACCTAACTTAAAATAACTAACCATAGCCTAAACTCACCTAATCTAAGTTAACATACTATAACCTAACGAACCTAACGTAGCCTCAACCGTATAAATTGCCACTATCCAAGTGCGGGTAGATATTGTCAATATTATCTGAATAAACTTCTAAAAGTATTATTCACTCCCTTCTCACTCTACATTATCTACGTATTTTGGACAAAGTTACCATTATATGGGTAATATTAACTTTATACAGGTTAGGACTTTATCCGTAGCACGTACATATGTTGCTCACCAACCGTGAGCTTACACATCGATCATGCAGCTGTATGTAACACGAATAAAACCAGTGTTGCCTCTATGATCATTCTTGGTGGTAGCAGTGAAAGCTTATTTGGATAACGGGTAGAAGTTAGCAACAATTTAAAACTCTAGGTAATTTTCCCCCTCACCCAAGCCCAAATGGGGTGCATGTGTATGTGTGTGTGTGTTTGTGTTTGTGTGTCACCTACTAAGAACATGTTTGAAAATTGGGTTCCCCAGAAATGCTAATTATAGTTATTTTCAATGTTTTATTTTTAATTTGACTCTTATGAGAACTATTTTAAGTGGTCCCCCATTAAAGCATTATTTAAATTTGTATGATCTAAGATGTTATTAAATGTGTCCTCCTTTGGTAATTTAAAAAAATAAAATAATGTATTTATATGATAATTCAAGTGTAGACAAATTTGAAAACTAAATGTATCTAGAAGTCTTTTGTAGTTGTCACACATGAGACATTTTCAAATATTTTTATGTCTTTAGAAGCCATCTAGTGTTTAAATAGTTTGGAATCTTCTTAAAAATTTGATTCCACTAGAATGTATTTAGGATGGTTATCGCTTGCAATTATTTTTAGATAGATGCACTAAAAATTTGGAGTATACCCTCCATGGGAAAACTGGGAAAATTGAAACTTTATAGAATCGGTTTCATGTTATTAAATATATTGGGGAGTTAAATACCTCCATAGCATCAAATTTATTTCAGGTAGGGATTATTTCTAAGGGGGGATGGCCCCTAACCCTCCCTCTTTGGTTTTGATGCCACTGGTCCTAGTGCTGTTAAATTATGTTATTATTTGGATCTACTAAGAATTATTTAAAAAAATAGTATCTTACTTTTATATAAGCCTCAGCATGTAGTATTATGAAGAACTTATGAGTTACAATCCAAAATACTTGATTGGTATTTGATTCATGTAAGCTAACCAGAGATCACTTCTAGGGTAAGCAAGTTTTTTTACGCAATAAACCTATTACTTTGCGCGGGCGCTTTCCACTCCTAAGCCACTCTCCACATCATGTCACCTTTACTCAATCGTTTCTGAAGCTCTGTAGAGGGAGACATTAATTGCTACGAGTTAAGGAGGATGTTCACACACCCTGTAATTTTAACGTTTGTGATTTAGACTTAGTTGAAACAACAAAATATAATTTATTTATATATTTATTTTATTTTGTATTATTCCTTTAACTAGATAAAATCATCATCATTACCATCAGCAGCAGCAGAAGCAGCCATAAAATTTCAGACTACCACCAAACCAACCTTTAAAGTATATATATATATATTATTATTATTATTATTATTATTATTATTATTATTAGCACCGCGTCTTACTACCTGTTCGGGTTATACGCACTTACTCTAATGTAATGGTAGGGTGATTGTGAGATGAAATGGAGGACCTACAGCTTAACGTGGAATCCGAACCACGGTGGAGGCCTAGCATTCCCCACATGTCTTGTCAGAGGTGAAGGAAGGGTTTGGTTATCAGATAAATCTGTGCCGGGACCAAGGATTGAAACCCGGCCGCCAGCACAGAAGTCTGACACCTTAACCCTAGACCGCCAGGTCACCTATATATATATATATATATATATTTATTAAACCACCCAACATTTGACTCTATAGTGTGCTTGATCAAGCAGGAATATATTATTAAACATGTATCTAGCATTCCATCTTACTACCCGTTTGGGTTGAACACTTATGTAATAATTACACTCATGTGTTATAGAATAAGAATGTTGAATTTATAGGAATTGTACCCGCATTTGAAAACCATTTAAGAATAAACCTTTTCGTTACAACCAACCAGGCTCAAACCCCAACCCTCCCATCTTTGTTAGTATAACATATCACTAGAGTATCGTCTTAGACCACGCGGCCAACAAAGATGGTAAAATGCCCAAGTTCTTTTCATGTATGCAAAACGAGACAGAAACCGGGAAATAGTGCGACAATTGTCCCTGAAATCCTGGGGCAAGACTCTTGCTATTCCTTACACGAGAAGGCGCCACCTCCATGATCTACGAACTGTAATTGAAACAATTCTAAACTCAAATAATAAAACATCAGGGCAGCTACATAAGCTGCCAAAGAAGAGACTGCAGGGCTTTTACCCTGGTTCGAGCTATAAGAAGGTAGAATACTTTGTTACAACGTGTAAAAGACCCGTCTGTTCAGAACACAAGAATTAAATTAGTTTGAAATGTACAGATTAAGAGCGAGAAGACATCAAGTAAAAATAATAATTATATCTAATGTGTATTTTACAATAAATAGCTTCAAGTGAATTTTATATTTTAATAATATTATCCCTAAATTCAGTGGGGTAATATAATAATAATAATTTTTATTTGCTTTATAAATGGCCAGCCAACAGTCGTGAGAGCTATGACAAGCCAGCACTGAAAAGTACACAATAATAACAAAATAAAATAAACAACGGACACTAAATAATGATACATACTGATGAATAGTTAGAAAAAAAGGACATAATAATTATAAAAATACAAATATTAATTATAATAAAAATAACAAATAATTAACTGGAGGTTAATAAAATCATAAGTATTTATAAAGCAGTAACAATAAACAAACAAATAAAACAGATTGATATAAATTAAAATAAATATCTCAGTGTGTCTTTTATTTTATGATAAAAGTCGGATTCGACAAATATTGAATTAGAGCTGTAGATACAACGACATATATCACCTTATAAAAGTTATTGAGAAAAAAATATGTTGGATTACGAGAGGTCCAACCAGTGGCACGAATACCGACATGATCAAGGGCAAATTTATAGTAAATATAGCTATTGAAAATATTAAAAACGAAAAATTCATCACATTAAAGTCCATGCGAGAAGAGAGTTTGGAGCCCTAAGAGGTTTCTAATTCTGTCATAATCATAATAAATCCGGTTAGTAAAGAATTTCATAGCACACGACGTCAAATTTTCGTTGAACATTTTCCAACTTGTAATTTCGATCAACACTAGCATATTCTAACTTAGATCTAGCCAGGTCATAGTCCAAACATAAAAAACACATTTCTGAAATGATGAGTTAATAAATTTATCAAGTTGAAGTAATTCTAATGGGGGATATTAAATGGTCGACATGAGAGTGTAAGAAATAGAATTTTCTGTCCAGAAGAACACCTAAATCATTAATATATTAACAATACAATAATATAGGGTATTAATATAAAATATAATAACGTATAATCTAATGAATTGTTGGTAATTAATTATTTCCTCTTGAGTGATAATAGATGGTAATATCTGTTTAAATAAGGTAACTGGTCCTGGGTTTGATACCGTTCGCAGTCCCAGGCTACTTGACGCTTGCCAGTCCTCTCTTTAGAATAAATAACAACTATCAATATAAAAACACATTAATAATATGAACATATCTTACTGGGGGAATTTATTACTATGCAAACAATTTTATGTTATTAAAAATACTTATAATATATCTCTTCTTTTAAACGTAGTTTATAGTTTCCTTTCTATCAATTTGGTTATTTTTATAATATTAATATGTCAATATTATTATTAGCACTGCGTCTTACTACCCGTTCGGGTTATACGCACTTACGTTAATGTGTAATGGTAGGGTGATTGTGAGATGAATGGAGGACCTACAGTTTAACGTGGAATCCGAACCACGGTGGAGGCCTGGCATTCCTCACATTCACAAGTTGTGATTAATACACATGTCAGAGGTGAAGGAAGGGTTTGGCAATCAAATAAATCTGTGCCGGGACCTGGGATTGAACCCCGGACGCCAGCACAGAAGTATGATACCTTACCCGTAGACCACCAGGTCACCAATATGTCAATAATTTATATAATTTACAAAAATTATATATTCCTGATTTGAAACACCAAAATGTTATGGAATAAGGATTTTTTTAAAAAAAAAAGCAAGTGGGTGGGTTTTTCTACTGCATCTTGTGTGTTTTAATTGTTTACTAAAATATATATACACTTAAATTTTATCATAGCCATTTATTTTTTATGAATTCGTTTTAAAATTATATAACTATATTCATCTATCAAAACTGTTTGTTTTGTGTGTATTTATTTATGTAGCCAAGTGTTGGGTAATTTAATTTAAGCTGTTTATTTACTTAAACACAATAGTTATTTCTGGGAGCACAAATACCCACTTTTGAAAATACCTTCAAAAAACTCAGCTTTCTAATAAATATAAATGAATTATGTGTTTACATATTTTGTGAGAGATCTATCTAATATTGGTGTATGATATTTTTTTAATAAATATGAAAAAGATTTAATTATGAGTTTCTATATTTCAAGGTTAAGTGATTATTCAAATCCATATATTTCCATTCGTAAAACTATGCGATGAATCAAGTATTAATATTTATTATCTGTGAGAACTTGAAAATTGAAGCAAAGCAAACTTGTTTACTCACCAGTCATTATTCCAGCTACTGTGAGTGTCGCTGATGAGTAGGAGCTGCCTCTATGTCAGTGTGCACTCAGTCTTGGTCTACTGGGACACATCTCTGCGCAAAACACGTGACGTAACAGCGGGGGATTTAGATGTGCACACAAATACATCTTACTGATAACATCTTGGAGCTTAGACACAGAAACCTCCCCTCCACACCCTTCTCTTTGGAGGACCAGATTGATACTGTTGTTTCTGTAATCACGTCTTAGTACAAGCTCGGGCTGTACGCATGTATTAATTACAATAATCAGTAAGTGACCTGGCGGTCTAGGGGTAAGGTGTCAGACTTCTGTGCTGGCGGCCAGGGCTCAATCCTCGGTCCTGGCACAGATTTATCTGATTACCAAACCCTCCCTTCACCTCTGACAATACATCTTGTAAATGTGGGGAATGCCAGGCCTCCACCGTGGTTCGGATTCCACGTTAAACTGTAGGTCCTCCATTTCATCTCACAATCACCCTACCATTACACATTAACGTAAGTGCGTATAACCCGAACGGGTAGTAAGACGCGGTGCTAATAATAATAATTACAATAATCGATTAGGAATTAGAAAGGTATCATCTATAGAAAATGCACCCAAATTATCATGGTGGGAGAGGAGAAACCATTTAGGACAACTGACCTCACTATAGCCAACAGGAACTCGAACTCAGATAAAGCTGTTACTGGCAATCCAGGCTAAAACATGGTGTACTGGTCGGTGCACCTGGCCACGAAACCAGGGTCTCTGGTCCGATCTCCGACTGATACCTTGGGTATTTTTCTCTTAGGGGGAATTATTCCAATGGTCACCAGGGGTTAATAAATTAGGATTAAGCTGTGCTTAAACCTCCACTGGCCGACACCTTCAGAATAACTCTCATCACATCATCTCACTGGAGCTACACGAAAAACGATTGCACTTTGTGATGAAAGCAAAGGGCTTTTCACAGTGACTCCATACACAATTTGTAAGTGATTTGACCCCAGTGCCTTAAATTTATTCCCTTAGGTTTCAAGATGGTGGCCAAAATGACGGTCGAAAAAGAGTATTTCCTTCATAACTTTTTGATACTTATTTTTTTGAAAAACATTTTCAAACAAAAATGTTCTTCATTAAATTCTCTTAAAAATGACTTATTTAACCTAGTATAAGCCCTTAGTTGCATCGCTGCTCAAAAACTGTCAGATCAACAATTATTGCAATAATATGTATGATTTATTTTAAAATATTGTAAATTAAGTTTATACCTAAATGCACAATATTTTTTTCGAAATGATGGTTTCCTAGACTTATTTAAATGTTTAAAAGACTTACCATATATTTGTATTGATTAATATTGTAGGCCTACATATCTTTGTTAATCAAGGGCTCATTAAAAAATCTAGGTTAATTCATTATCCTATACGCAAAACAACACAAGTTTCTTCTCTCTGCAGAAAATTGCATCCTCACAAAAAAAAACTACTATGTAGTCTCTAGCAATACATTTTTCTTTTTTTCAAAGACTTAATCATTATCTGCAAATGTAAACTGGTCCTAGATGTGTCTTTCCAATACGAGAACATGAAGTGACCATGATAATTAACTCTCAACGGCCAAACACCAACAGAAACAAAATCAAACCTCACAAAAATATTGTTAAGCTTGGAAAGCGTTACTAGCACTCTTTTGATGGAATTATATATGACGTAGTAGCTCTTCTCCCCTTGATTTTATCACGCGAGAGTTATTATACATTCAGAGATTATAATATTGGCTTCAAATCATAATTGTTACACCGAACAAATTTTACAAATGTCAAAATAATTTATGTGTGGGACAACTATGTACCAAACAGCTTAATATGGCAGGACATGAGAGCCGTGTAGTGGCTGTAGATTGGTCTGATTTCCTGCAATAAATAAGGTAAGAAGGAAGAAATGTTCCAGTAACTTGGGATGAGAATAATCGATGAATCAACAAGTGTGAATATTGTGACAATTATAGTTAAACAGATGATATCGTCAACAAATGATTTAGAATCTCTTTCAGGGAAGATGCCCTTTGGTATGGATGAAGCTGATGGCCACATTGTTGTTTGTGCAAAAGATATGGCTGAGCATGGATCACAGTGCCTCCTTATATGTTCATATTATACGGATGTTTTGGTGCGCTGTATCTCATTCTTTCCTCGACTAAAAACTTTAAATTTAAAATTGGGAGTATAAAGGTTTAACGTATTATAACGCAATTTTTAATAGGGTTTGCAAGTGTATATTATTTCGTTTCACATACATTAAGAGTTTTGAGTAAATATATTCAATTTTAAACAATGGAGTGAGAAAGTCCGTGCGGAGTTCCGTTCCATTTATTTCCTATTAATATAACTCACAATTCACGGTTGTTAAGGAAAAACAATATTATTGGGGCATTTCAGATGTTATTATGGCATGAGTCATATTTTTAAATACCGCATTGTAGGATTAAATCGTATCCAACACCTTAGCTCCGTTGGTAGTGGTTTTGTCTACTGAGATAAGGGTCCCGGGTTTGATTCCCGGCATGGCTGAAATATTTATAGGTAATACATATTGGTGATGCCGGGATCACGATCAACCTAACGTTGACATAAAGTTAACTTAATGTAACTTAACGTAAATGAGCTCCTCGTTTGTTTAAATGGAAGCGATCACGATTCAGTTAACCTAACGTTGACTTTCAGTTAATTTAACGTAATAGATGTCCTGGGAGGTCTTTTATTTTAAGTGAATGTTACATGAAGGTATCACGTGATCTATCCAGCCAATCATTATACAAGTGACGTCAACAGGGATATTTAGTAAATCATTTGTTGGTTCTATATCCAAGGTTTACTCTTTAGCAAGTTCCAGTTATCAGACTTTGAGACAAAATAATTAAATTAAAATAGTAAAGCTAATTTTATCAAAATGTTTAGTAATAGATATTTATTATATCGATAGAAAAATGTAAAAATTCACAGATCATCACTTTACAAATAGTACAAATCACAGATCATACTCGAGAATGAAGATGTTTGGTTAGAGCTATGTTTAGTTACGTGATCAGACACCTGTTTTCTTAAACTAAGTTAATTTTAAGTGAACGCTACGTTAAGTTAACGTTAAGTTGATCGTGATCCCGGCATGACATTTGGGTTTACCCTTTCAAATTGATAAATTAACGGCCATGGTATGGATATTGAATCTGTCCTATTCTTTGAACTATAAGGCATACGAAGCTGCGACAGGCCTAGACAGCTGGTAGTGGCTTGAATAAATAAATGGTTCGGCGCACCACACAGACTTTCTCTCGTTTTTATCTTAAATAGACATTTACTAAAAACTCGTAAGACACGTGAAACGAAATAATAGATCTATACATTGTTAGAGAAACCCTACACCAAAGATAATAAATTATATAATATACACTAATGCAGAAAAGTTGATAAAAAAGAAACACATTGTCTACCAAAGAGCGTAAGAATCAAATTCATTTTCAAAGACTTGAATTAATAATTATATATATATATATATATATATATAGCTAAGAAATTATTGATTTTATTAAAATATATTTCAAATATTTTTTTATCTTCAGTATTATTACAATTTTATAATGATATATTATTTTTTATTTCAATTAGTTGCGGAGAGATTATGAAAATGGAAATATTTACCCGATTTAAGGTACCCTCAATGTCATTTGATAAGAAAACCAGAATCCCCATATTGTTTATAATGATAGAATTTAAACACATTATTTAGAGTGAATTTTGAGAATTTTTTTTTCTCCTCTTTTTTACCTTTACAAAACTACCCTTAATTTTAGGGATAGATGTCTAATAATTCCAAAAACCCCTCGAGGGGACCTTATGAAAACCCAAAGTACAAAGTTCGAGCTTATCGGTAAAATAGTTTTGGCTTTAGCCCACGGTACAGACAGACAGACAGACATACGGAAATGGGTAAACCACTTTTTTGGTTTCAGGGGGTCATGAAACGTCGTCATTTATCAAAATCACGATTTCAATTTTTTTTACGATAACAATATTTTCTCTTTGAGGTGTTGAGAGAAAGTAAAAGTTGGCCCAGACCACAGGCTAGAAACTGTAATGGATGTAAAAAAGTCGTAGCATTAAATAGGTCTATTGTGTTAAAGCTGAAAGTCCTCGCGGCAATTCCGCACTTGCCGAAGCGGCGTCCCTTAAAGGCGCGGTCGAAGGGAACGCGAGTATTTGTACAGTTTTTACAGAATTGAAAAGTTTGGCCAAAATAAATCAAATATTTCTCCATTAGCAGCATAGAGTTTAGTTTTCTGCACATTCTAATATCAATAGATCTTGTATATCTGTCAAAGGTGTCCTGGAATTTGGTCAAAACTTTTTCTCTTTATTTAATAGGTTTTGACGAAATTTTAGGACACCCTTTGCAGATATTCAAAATCTGTGTATATTAGCATATGCAAGCAACTAAACTCTAGGTTGATACTGGTGAAATATTTGATTTATTTTGGCCATCAAAAAGTAAAGCTATAATAACTGTAAAATTACACACTCTCCCTTCTGCCACACCTTAACCATTACAGCTCTAATATTATAACATTACTATAGTAAATGCCATTTAACTATTGCATATTCTGTTCTAGTAAAATATGTGGCAAACCTTTTCCGAGACGTTTATTTGAGCTCATATCGCGTTATCTTTGTTTCAAGGACAAATAATGAGATCACAAGTGACGCGTGTGATTCACTTGACACTTGATTATAATTATTATCAGGTATCACACCCACTTCCAGGGAAGACAAGGTCTACGTGATCACTTATTGATCTTGATTGTGTCACTTTTAATATCGAGACAAATATCCTCTATTTTACCTTCTTCGTCCCACGTAAAACTCGTAGTCCAACTTAATTTAAGGGGATATTATTATTATTATTATTATTAGCACCGCGTCTTACTACCCGTTCGGGCTATATATACTTAGCTAATGTGTAATGGTAGGGTGATTGTGAGATGAAATGAAGGACCTACAGTTTAACGTGGAATCCGAACCACGGTGGAGTCCTGGCATTCCCCACATTCACAAGATGTCTAGTCAGAGGTGAAGGAAGGGTTTGGTAATCAGATAAAAATCTGTTCTGGGACCGAGGATCGAACACCGCCCGCCAGCACAGAAGTCTGACGCCTTACTCCTAGACCGCCAGGCCACCTATAAGGGGATATTGAATACTCACACAGAACTACAGGTCCTAGATTCAGATGTTTACTAAGATAATAATCCTACATTAGAATAGCTACTGAGCTAACAGTCCTACATTATATTTACTGAGCTGGCAGATTTATATTAAAATATCTTCTGAGCTGACAATCCTACATTAGAATTTCTGAACTAACAGTTCTAGATTAGAATAACAAGTCTGGATTAGATTGTCCATAGAGCTAGCTATCGTGGATTTGAATGTGTATTGCTCCTAGGTTAGACTTTCTACTAAACTAGTGGTAATGTATTATAATGTTTACTGTGCTATCAATCTTAGACTTACACAACATTATTATTGTAACCTTAAAGTTTTTGTTTGTAATTGTTGATCAAAAATCATCCTCAAATAGGGCAACACATGGTAATTTTGAGAAATTCTCGAAACCTCCCTCACCTCTAGATCTGTGCTCACTTGCTCAGTAAACTCTATTGAATAAATAATGCTCTTCTACTCCGGTTATCTTTAGGATTTTTTATATTTATTTCGGTGACCTGGCGGTCTAGGGGTAAGGTGTCAGACTTCTATGCTGGTGGTCCGGGGTTCAATCCTCGGTCCCGGCACAGATTTATCTGATTACCAAACCCTTCCTTCACCTTTGACAAGACATCTTGTGAATGTGAGGAATGCCAGGCCTCCACCGTGGTTCGGATTCCACGTTAAACTGTAGGTCCTCCATTTAATCTCACAATCACCCTACCATTACACATTAGCGTAGGTGCGTACAACCCGAACGGGTAGTAAGACGTGGTGCTAATAATAATTTTAAATAACTATTAGAAAGTGAGTTTTGGGTTGAGTAGTGCATGTGTGTATATATACATTTGCGTGTGCATGTACTGTATGTGTGTGTTAATGTTGACATACATCAAGATAATATACTTTCAGTTATCCAAGGAAATTTTGTTTCTTTCTACTAACTGCTATTGACAACTCAATAATATAGATTATTTAATTTCATTTCATTATTAAGAGCTAATTCCAAGTTTTATATTAAAACAAAAAAGGTAAAGAAATAGCTGTATAATATTTGTAGAAAACTATTTAATTTATCCTTTTTTGTGATTCTTAATTAATGACATGCTATCCATATGTATAGTACCAGGATAAAGTAAGGATTAAAAGAAACTATTAAAATGACTAGCAACTATTAAAATAAAATTAATCAAATATTTAAATAATCATTTTATAGAGATCATTGTACCGTACATATAGAGGCAGTGCATTTCCTAATTATTCGATTTGTAGTCCAGTGGTGAGGACATCTTTATTTTTAACACCGCGTCTTACTACCCGTTTGGGCTATACGCATAAGTACTAATTATGCTAATGAGTTAAAGATGAGGATGGTTGAATTTTAGAATAAGAGTAGCCGAATTTACGTGGAAGAAGAGTGGAAAAGCTGCCTGAGAAGCAAAGTGTATGTGAGATACCCAGTAAAACTTTGGAATATTAACTAATTAAAGGGGGTTATAATGATAACTTACGAAAATCAAACACAAAATGGTGATAACGCTATCATAACTCATTTTCCCCCTCTCATCAGAGGATGTTTGTATGAAGGTCATCATGAGCATAAGATGTTTTTTTCAAATGTGTTATATTTCTCGTCTTACTGCCCATCCACTCTATCCACATATTTACACTGATAGCGAGTGGTGTGAGGAATATATAACTTATAGGAAATGTATCAGCATCTGCGTGTATGTCAACTCTAAGCGACTAAATATCAAGGGTTGTAAAACAGTTAATACTTGTAATGAAGAAGCACTTCAAAATATGAAGTGTGAATCCTATTCATCCCTACTACTACAAACTAGTTTTAAGAAGTACCATGTAGATTGTGAGAACTTTGTATTTTTCTAATAACTTACCACTTAGCATTTAGATTCATTCGATATTAGTTTGGCATATCTAATAGAGTTACCGGGTCCCGTAGACCAGATATGATATTATAATTAGTTTCCCGCCAATCTGCGTCGATCTATCTAAATTCCGCACTCGCAACATTCATCGAGAAGATGATAAAATAGTATGCCAGCTTTATGTAAATGTTGATCATTGAAGTAAAGCACAACCACCTTATACTACCTCAACTCATATGTTATCAACATCTACCCAATTAATGTTCCCTACACTCATTCGAACTTCAACACGGAGCATGCACCAAACATTCCTGATTCAAACTAGTTTCTTTAAAATTTGTTAAATAAATGTTCCTGGAAGGTTAATGTCGAAGTAGAGCTTGATTATGATTATACCATTTACACTTGTGAGAAATTCCATGCCGTGGCAACCGTCTTCATGGCAACTGTTTCCATAGCAACCGTCACCATAGCAACCATCTCCATGGCAACCATCACCATGGCAACCGTCTCCATGGCAACCGTCTCCATAGCAACCATCTCCATGGCAACCATCACCATGGCAACCGTCTCCATGGCAACCATCTCCATAGCAACCATCTCCATGGCAATTGTCACCATGGCAACCGTCACCATAGCAACTGTTTCCAAGACGACCGTCTCCATGGCAACCATCTCCATGGCAACCATCACCATGGCAACCGTCTCCATGGCAACCGTCACCATAGCAACCGTTTCCAAGACGACCGTCTCCATGGCAACCATCTCCATGGCAACCGTTTCCAAGACGACCGTCTCCATGGCAACCGTCTTCATGGCAACCGTTTCCAAGACGACCGTCTCCATGGCAACCGTCTTCATGGCAACCATCTCCTTGGCAACCACCACCATGGCAACCGTCACCATGGCAACCGTCACCATGGCAACCGTCACCATGGCAACCGTCACCATGGCAACCGTCACCATGGCAACCGTCTCCATGGCAACCGTCTCCATGGCAACCGTCTCCATGGCAACCGTTTCCAAGGCGACCGTCTCCATGGCAACCATCTCCATGGCAACCGTTTCCAAGACGACCGTCTCCATGGCAACCGTCTCCATGGAACGTTTAGGGATGGTTTACAGATTAACAGTTTAAAAAAACTTGAAATGCTTCAATAATAGGATCCAAGGATTGTGTTTTAAAAGGATATAGTAATTATTTGAAACGAAAAATAACACTGCAACCTTTTTAAAATGGCATACATGATATGGTTTAAAATGAGAGAGTAGTTTTTTGCGTAATAAGTAATTAAATTTGATTAATTTTCTTAAAAATGTAAGCATTTAAAGATAGGGGTTAGTTTGCTGAGAAATTAATTTTCAAAATTATCTTACTGATTTTTTAAATTAGTATTAATTATACCATTTATTATAATGTATGTTGATATTTCTAAAATAAATTAAATAAAAGCTTGGTTATTTATGATAAATTTTTAAAATCTTAAATTTTTCTAAAATGGGCTTAAATATTTATTTCAAAATAGCTATATTGGAAATGAATAAATACACAACGTGTCTATATTGTAATTGTTTTGCATAATAAATAAGAAGATATATATATATGTTTTTAAATATAAATAATTTTAGGGTCGTTCATTCAGCACATTTACTGTAGTATATACATTAAAATGTTATTAGGTTTAAATTGTCAACATAACTAATGTATATAATTATTATTTTTGCTCTTAGGGATTATAAAATATCAAATCTTAGTACAAATAGTTGGAAATATATTTTAAAATATATGATGTACCTTTTACTAGAGTGTGTCCAATATTGGTACCGTATGAATAAAAATGGTACTGAGGTTGGAGGAACAAAATAATAAGAAAATACTTTACCAATAAGATTTTTTTTAGAAGAAATTAAACAAAACGCTTGGCTCTTCACTATATATTACAATAAAATATAAATCTGTTTTTAATCATTTTCAAAGGAATTCGGTGTTTAGATTTTATTTATTTATATTTTATTCATAGCAAAAGGATTCTTTTAATTCATTTATTTTGTGTTTTTGAACTTATCTAAACTAAATATAACTAACATAAACATCATAGGCCAAACCTAAATACACTTTGAATGACTTCTAACAAATAGATTAAAACTACGGTAGTCCTTAATTCTGGATAATCTTATCAAGGGGCCATTTTTTGTTATTCCTTTTCTCCTTTCTTGAGCTAGCCAACAAAACAAAAGTGCCCCATAAAGATTTGCAAACAATTACTCTGTCAATGTTCGATGACAATTCAGAGATTCAATCAATGTTCAGGAACTAAACAATTATAATTTAGAATATTTTTTTACAGTCATTGTGTATTTTCCAAATACAATCTTCTTGATTAGTTTAGTCACACTTTACAATTACCAATATATGCTAAAACTACAATTTTTTTCCATAGGTGTGTCCACAAAAGGGTCCAAATAAGCCCCCCCCCTTTTTACTTAAAATATTGTGTTCAGTAAGGCAAGCACACACACATACACACACACACACACACAAATGTAATAAATAAGTACTTAGTGTGAGAAGGATGCATATAATTCTTATTACAATTTTTTTTAAACTACATAACTTCTAGGGACTTCTGATTTGATCACTTGAAGTAAAATATAAAGATAGGGAATTTAAAAAAAATCCGGCAGTGGACTACTCTAAATAGCTTCCATAAATAAAAACTAAATTAAAATAAATTCTTATGAAAATACTCATGGTCAGTGGCAGTGGAACTGAGGGGTAAGGGGGGCACTGCCCATGGGACGAATTAGCCCCCCGGAAAGAATTTACTCTCTCTTAGATACATTTCAAACACCCCGACAGTATTGAATATTAAGCTCAAAGATTGTCTTGAATAAAACTACAAATTATTTCTATATGCATTAAATCTACAAAAATTAACCGGAAGAGACCACTCCAAATAGCTTCTAGAATCGTGTAACTGTAAGAAAAAAAATCAGTCTAGGAGCACTCTAAATATCTTCTATTCCCATTTAAATAAATAAATAAATAAATATGGGTAAGGGCCACTCCAGATAAGTTTTAGATTGCTGTAATTTTGAAGAATTTTCTTGCTATAAGTACTACTAATAGTTTTTGAAAGCCTTTCATTTATAAAATCTGGCCAGTAGAATATCACTTCAAACATCTGCTAAAGGCATCTGCTCAAAAAATCAAGAAGAGGGCCATTTCTAAAATCTTTAAGCATATGTAATTTTCAAAATATTGCCGAGCGAAGACCACTTCAAGTAGATTATAAAGGCATGCCAATTTAGAGAAAAATTAAGGCGAGAGGCAATCTAAATAACATCTAGAAACAACCAAATTTAAAAAGATTTAAGGGAAAAGAACTTTTCAAATAGCTTTTAGGAAATCTAAAGTAAAAAAACTCAGGGTGAGAACTTTTTAAATTGGCTTCTAGACTCTAGAGGCGTCAAAATTTTAAAAAATTCCGGAAGGAGAGATATTTCAAATAGCTTCCAAGAATCAAAATTAAAAAAAATAATTGAATAGAGAACTACACTAAAGAGCTTTTAAACGAATATAATTTCCAAAAATTTAGGTAAGGACCATTACAAACTAGTAATAGCAAAGGCGGGGAGTGGGGTGTAGGTGAAGTTATTGCCTCTTCCGGAATAAATTAAATATATTTCACTCTTTCTGTTATTCTCGAAATTGAAGTTGAAAAACTTGCATCAAACAACAAATAGCTTCTGATGGTTTTCGATTATTTTTTTAAATGTGCCAGTTAGAGGACCACTCTAAATAGTTTATAAAGGTATCAAATTTGAAATTTTTTTTGGGATGGGTACAAAATAGATATAGATGTAAATAATTAAAAAAAAATCCGGCAATAACAAATAAAATAGCTTCTAAAAGTATCCAATTAAAAAGAAATGTTAATGCGAGTATAATTCCAAATAGCATATATATATAGAATAATTTTTAAAAACTGCTGCAGAAAACCACTTAAAATCTTCTAAATGCATCTAGTTGTCGAAAAAACATAAGTTCAAGATCACTTTATAAATATTTTCAAAGGGAATCCAAATTTAAAATATTTCCTGGGGAGGACAACATTAAATCGATTTTAAAGGAATAAGATTTTTTTTAAATTCCATATGAGAACTACTCAAAATAGCTTCTAAAGGTATCTAATTTTCAAATATTTGCTGAAGGAGGACCTCTACAAATAACCTATGGAAGCATTCAAATCTTAAAAAATTTCTGGATAAGACTACTAACAAAAACAATTCCATATTAAAAAATTGTGATTAGGATCACTCCAAATAGCCTTTAGGGACATCCAATTTTCAAATATTTATCGAGGAAAAGTGGGAAGTCAAGCTTACCCAACATTTTTTTCACTTGCCCCCACCCCCTAGACAAATGAGGTTCCTTCACCACTGCTCAGTATTATCAAAGAATTTTAAAATTCTCAATTGAATTTCTAGACTGCTATGGACATTTACAAAGTACGTCGTTTGATGATACATATTATGTTTAAATTTGACATTTACATAGCTGATTTCAGTTTTATCAAGTTTTATTATTTGTTTTAAGGAATAGATGGATAAATAAGGGCTTAAAAACCTGCATATTTTAGTAAACTTTCTAAACTTTCTGTCACTTTCAGGACTGGTTTCAGACAATTTGTGTGTAAGATGGATTTTCACAATTTATCAAGGTTAACGATGTCTTCAGCGTGACTCCTGTCACAAGTTCCGCTTGTAAATAAACTTTTTGTAAACTTATTCAGGCCAAGAATAGCCTACACTTATTCAGGACCACCTGGATAAGTAGATGTTTCAATATATTTAACAATTAGGATGTTGATTTAATGATTGAAAAACTGAAATCTTTATGTAAAAAATGGTGACCTGGTGGTCTAGGGGTAAGGTGTCAGACTTCTGTGCTGGCGGCCGGGGTTCAATCCTCGGTCCCGGCAAAGATTTATCTGATTACCAAACCCTTCCTTCACCTCTGACAAGACATCTTGTGAATGTGGGGAATGCCAGGCCTCCACCGTGGTTCGGATTCCACGTTAAACTGTAGGTCCTCCATTTCATCTCACAATCACCCTACCATTACACATTAGCGTAAGTGCGTATAACCCGAACGGGTAGTAAGACGCGGTGCTAAAAATAACAATTTATGTAAAAAAGGTGTAATAAGTGCAAAATGGTAGGAAGTTTATCTAATCAAAAAGGGTAGGTAAAAACGATTAAAGTATAAAAAGGAATAAATAATAAAAAGGGCTTTAAAAGAAAAAAGAAAACTCCAACAATACAAAAAATTCTTAAAAGGTAGATAGGGAAAAGACGTTAAAAGTGGTAAAAGGGATATAAACGGTTTAAAGTGCGAAAAGGGCGAAACAAGATAAAAAGTAAATACTATCAAACAGGATATAAAAGATAAAGATGTATAAAGAGGCAATAAGTGTTAAAGGGCAAATGTTCATAATGGGTATAAACGGCAAAAAGGGCAAACATTGCTAAAAAAAAGTAGATAAGACAAGAGGGGTAAAAGCAATAAAAGGGTAAAAGAATTAAAAGGCGAAAAAGATCAAAAGGACAAAAAGAGAAAAAAGAAAATTGTCCCGAAGGGCAATAAAAGTTAAATAAAGAAAAAGAACAAAAAGGGTTAAAGTGCCAATATGGCAAAAAGTGTAAAAATCCCAAAACGTTTCAAAAGTTTAAAACTGTTAAAAAGAACTAAAAGGGCAAGAATAACATTTAGGGCAAAAAACGTAAACGGAAGGAAAAGGGTAAATGGGATAAAAGGGGTAATTTTTACCCTTTTTATTCTTTCTGTCCCTTTTTGCTTTTTACAAATTTTAATATTTCTACCTTAAAATAAAATCCTCATTTCCCCTTTGTCTTTTTACTTTCTCTTTATCTTGCAGGTAATAAAGTATGGTGATCGTCAAAAAATTCGAACTCGAGATTTTGATGAATCTTGACGTTTCATGACTCCCTGAATCCGAAAAAGTGGTTTTTGAATTTCCGTCTGTCAGTCTGTCTGTACCTCCAACTAGAGCCTAAACTATTTTACCGATTGAGCTAAAACTTGATATCTAGGGTTTTCATAGGGTTGCCCCGAGGTGGTTTTTTACCCTTAAATTAAGGGTAGTTTACTGAAGGGCAAAAAGAGAAAAAGTTGATTTTCTCAAAATCGGCTCTAATGATTTTGATTAAATTACATTTATAAACATTAATAAATATCCCAAACAAAATGGCTACTCTCAATATTTCGGCAAAATGGCTTTAAGGGCTCCGGTCTGATGCGTAAATTAATATTTTTTTATAATATCTCCGAAAATATTTGAGATATGAAATTACTTAGCATTAAAATATGTATATATATTTATAACACAAATATTTTATTCAAAACATATTTTTATAAAATCAATAACTTTCAATATATACGCAATTATATATATTTTTTTTAACTTTTTGGACATTAAAGTTTAAGTATTGCGACCGTAAAAAAATCTAACCTGAAATGTTGATGGATGTCGACGTCTCATAACCCCCAAAAACTAAAAAATAGTCTTTGTAATGCCGCCTGTCTGTGTGTCTAATAAAACTTAAAATTAATAGTAGTTTTATAAGGGACGAAAAGAGAGAAAATAGGTTTTCTCAAAATCTGCTCAAACGATTTTGATTAAAACTCGTATCTAGGCGTTAATTAAGATTATAAATAAACTGGCTGTTTTCATTTTCTCATGAAAATGATGTTTAGGGTACCTTGCAGAAGCGTTAATTTCCGTTTCTCCACATGTATTTGAGATACTAAACAACTTATCATTGCAAAATTGTGTGACTATTAGAAATAAAAAAAAAACTTTTATTTGACATATATTTTTATAAAAGTAACAGTTTCTGAGATATTTGCAAATATATTAATACAATTGTGTGAGCCTTAGTTGTAAACATATACTACTTAAGTCTTAACGCAATAATTCTCCAATGCCATAGAGTATTTAAATATAAGTATCTAAAAAAAGTATGTTATTTTTCCTTAAACCTCTTAGGAGAAATGTTTGTCCAGCAATGATTTATCTCCATTTTAGACTCAATAGTCAATATTTACATTTTTATTGGTCAAAATGTATAAATAAATAATTAAATATCAATGCGATGACTTGAACTTGTGCAACACCTAATAAAATTTTAACCGGAAATTGAAATTTTAATACGAAGTGTTGACCCTTGTTGACCCAATATTAATCTTTTTTTATTGATACAAACATACAAATGAGGACATTAATTCTTTAAAAATAAAAATATAAGATTTAAAACAGAAATGTTGATGAATCTTGACGGTAATCTTGCCTTCTTACATTTTTTCGTTCAGAAATCTTACGAGTTTATAGAAAGAGAGAGAAAGTCTTTGCGGTGCGCCTTACCACTTTTATTTACCCTTTTAAAATGTTTTACACCTTTTACTCGTTTTATTTACATTATTTAACCTTTTTACTAAAAACAAATTGCTAAACTATACTTTTTATATTTTCAATGGTTTTTTTTTGCTTTTTTTTTAACCCATATCAGAAAAGTTTATATACGTAAAATCTAAAAATATTTCTCCGGGAAATTGGGGTGGGAGGCTATAAATATACAAATCACTTTAGGTGAGGTAGAACAATAAAATTTGGCAAACATGTAGAAGTACTACTCTAGATAATTAAATAAGTTCTAAAGACTTAAATCTCAAAGTTGGAGTCAGCGAAATGGGGGAGGGTGAATTCCACAATTTCAAAACAAATTCAAACACCTACTTACCAGTGTGGTATATAACAAAATTCAGCAGAAAGATAACTGTATCGTACCATACAATCTGAGAGCTCTAAATTTTAAAATGGAGCTCAGGAAATACGTAGGGGGGTGTAAACAGAAACCAAAGCTTTTAGTTGCGATAATAAAGAATTGTCAGAAATATAGTGGCAAATACCCAAATAGGTAGTAAATATTAAAAAAAATTAATTCGGGGTTTTTGAAATATGCGGAGGGAATTTCCGAAATCTATATTAAAAGCTACTTCACATTGTGGTTAATGATTTAAATTTTTCATCCTGTAGCTAAACCTCAAATATTTTAAAAACAAATTAAATTTAAAAATATAAGATCGGAAAATGGGAAGATGGACGTCATCTCTGAAAATTTCAAAGCTAATATAATATAACATTTCCCCTATGGTTTAAAAATTAAATATTTACTAAAAGGTATAGGGACAATACCAGATAACCAGAAGCGTCTACAATTTTTAAATTTCAAAACAAGGGCAGATAATTGGGCTGGGACTGAGAGTGGGGGGATTTAAATTATCAACCGTGTAGAAAAAAAAACCACTTTTTGGTGCATTGGGAAAATTATAGACTTAAAAAAATTACAAAGACCACTCTAGATGATAATAAAATACTGACAATTGGTTTCATAATTTAAGCCGTATAAGATTTAACAAACAATTTAAAAAAAATGCTTGGTGTATTGAAATATGGTCGATAATTACGGGGACCAATATGTATCAATAGAAGTCCATTATTTAATTTAGGATTTTTTTTAACTTTGATGTTCTTTTAACAAATTTTGTTTAGTAATAATATATATCATATATTGCACCGTTATACGATCGCTTTTATGCAAAGATTTTTAGATTAGAGTAAATACCTATTTTGATATAATGTTTTAGTCAATCTTCCTATTTTTCACGTTTAGTCACATCATTTAAACCAATAAAATATTATTATTATAATTATATAAACTTTTGAATACTTTTACCTTTAGTTAATTTCATATTATAATTAAAAATAAAACTTCTTAAAGATCCCCCGTGCAAAGAACGGGCACACAAGATAGTTATATCTAATAACAGATATATGGCACACTCAAGTTCTTATAAAAATAAAATTTATAACATGGCAAAATACTGTGTCCAGACTACTAAATTGGTAAGGTTTGTACACGCAACGCATGACCGATTAATTGAACTTATTACTCCCTTTATATACCTGGACTCAAGCAGTATTAGGGATTTACTAAGTCTAATATTTTTAAGCATGGTTAATTAAATACCTATTTTTTTACTACCACATCTTACTACCTGTTCAGGCTATAGGCATAGATGATAAATACTCTAATGGGGTAGGGATGAGAAAAGCATAATTTTATAGCTAGCCTACCCGCATTCGCGTGGAGGGAGGGTGCGATTTTTTTTTAAAGAAAATCCACTCTCATTAGACACGACTGTGATTTGAAACACTATTTCTCCGCTAGCAGCAGCAGAGTGATGCCTTAGACCATTCAACCACTGAATTGGGTATAGTTCCTTAATTTTTTTACTTAGCACTCATACTTTATATAATCGAATGGCAGTACCGTTTCACGTCAAATTTGGTGTGTAAAATATATTATAAGCAATAATTAATATCTGACTTACTGAAAATTACATAATTCATTAATAAATTAAACACCCTTAAGTTTGGACTTGTTTTGTTTATTGATGAATGGTGTGGGAATGTCTTGTTAGTCAGCCGGAGTGAGGTAACATATGGGAGTGGCCTAATCAACTCTTGACCAAACCCTTCTAAAGTTCAGTGTTCTGTTCAGAGATAGCCTTAGTAACAAGGGGCTAGATTTCAGCGTTAAACCCTCTAGGTAGATAACAAATTACTCGATAATTAAGCTTTGTAATAAACATATTTTTATAATATATTGGTCTTAAAGAATTTAAAACGTAGAACTCCTTTTGTAAAAAGTCAAAACGCTGCGTTATTACAATTTTTAGGCTGTGTCAAAAATAGTCAATGTTAGCATATTTTCACAAATGATAAAATATATATTAAGTAATAAAAAACAAAAAATGTTAGAAACAGGTCTAACTTCTACATTCTTTCCATATAAAATAAAAAATGCCCCTTGTTCCTGTGATGTACTTTCGATGCTGTATAGGCTACGTAAGTTGTTATACACACCAGAAAATATATCACTCTGAAACGGGCACTTAAGGGAAATTTTACCCCCAAAGAAAGTATAGACTAGAGTTATATTTGTCATAATACAAACTCTCCAAATATAGATCTTAAATATATATATATATATATATATATATATATATATATATATATAGAGAGAGAGAGAGAGAGAGAAATACATTTTTGAATCATTTGTATAAAATAATAACTTTTAAGTAAACTACCATTAATTTAAGGGCTAGGTTCAAAATATAAATAATGCTCTGAGGTAAAGCCTTATGTCCACTCTCAAATCATGCTGTCAACAATATTTACCACCAAACCCTTTTAAACGAAAAAAATGTAGGCTATGTATACATAATAGGAGAATATTATCTATTATTCTTAATTGATATTTATTTAAAATATATCAAAGCTTAGTATTCAATCTATAAAAACCTTTATGAATCTGTGCTTAATTATATACCTAATTATAACTGTATAAAAAAAATGATAAAAATATTTTACAATATAATTTAATATAAATTATATACAATATTTACAAATAAATAATATATTTATAAATAAATAAATAGGTACATAGTAAGAATTAGAATACTTTATCTCTGTTGTGTAAATCTAAAATCATAATTTTACAAACAATATTTAAGTATAGAAATACAATTATTTTTTTAAAATTTCATTCATGTTATTGTTTAAATTTGTATTCGGTTGAATGTCTTAAAAACAAGCAGTTACATGTAACTGTGGTGTTAGGTGCTCAAACCAGGGACAATTTAAAAATTTGAAATATTTCACTGTTCTTTAGGATTTTAGAAATATAACTTTACTATTGGAGTGGCTAGTGTGTTTAATTTTATTCCGGTCACTTCACTGCTTTACAGTGACACAGCTATATTCTTAATTTTTTTATAATGTTATTGTTTCTATTGTCTAATAAATAAATATGTTAACATTGCTTAACTCTAATCTTGACTTAAAACATATTTTGCTGATTAAATTAAAATTCATCATTCTTATATAATTTGTACATAATTTTAAGTTATGAACATACAACTTCAAACATTCATTTTGAGAAGGGTAACTTTACTTATATACGGGACCTATAATGTTTTGATATTTATATCGTTTATATGTAGCTCTATAAAGTTGGCATGTGTATTTATTGTGACCAAGCATGTAATTTTAATTACTGGTGCAACTAAAATTGTTATACATCTTTATATTAAACTTGAACAATATGGTATTAAACTGTTGGTCATCAATTTTACAATACATTAACTAAATATCTGTACTGGTTTATGAAGTAAGCTTTCAATTAAAATGTGTATTTATTTATAAATGTAAAAAAATAAATTATTAAAAAAATATATTCAAATCATAAATGTCTTATAACACAGAAAGCAATATAATTTGCGTCAATAAATATTTAAGTATGAAGACAAATTATGTCTTATGTCTGTGTTTATGGTTAGGAAATAATTGAATTATTTTTTATTATTTTATTATTTCTTATATAATATAAACTATAGATAATGTTATATATCTAGTAATTTTAAGTTTTTATATGTATAGTTATTTGTTCAATATTCTGTATATACCAATAACAACTATTGATAATATATGCAAGTTTACATATAAACATCCGTTAAACAAGACTTGAATTCTAGTCCATGTATCCACTGATGTGATTAAGACTTTAATAACCATGATATTATAAGCTATAATTATATTAATATTCGGATGGATAACTAGAAAATTATTTGAATTCACGTAAAGCCGTAGCTAAGATTTATTGAAACTTATTTTTGTATGGATGGCAAATCGCAGCATTGAGTTGCGTGCCCTGTAATTAATCTGTTCAGTTTTATTGTAGTCGTGGATGCAGTTTACTGACATAGTATTGGACAATTCTCTGTAACTGTCAGGTTGTTTGATGTAAGTGTGATCGGTGTAAAGTCACGAGATGGAAACTGTAGTGAGATTCAGCTGGTTCTATCGGTGAACTCAAGGCGATGCTCGCAAGCAGGAACCGAAGTGAACTGTGGAGAGAGTTGGACAGTACGTCTGGGACAACCTTCCTCTCTTCAGAACATCTGTCCCTGAAGACAAAGATCATCTTACATTGAGTTGCTGGAGGAGGGTTCAACATCGCAATTATTGCCCTGAGATCCAATACAATACAATGAAGAAATATATTAGTCATACCTCAAATAATCCTGAGGTATGGTTGTTAGAAAACGATTTGTCATGAAATACACAATTATTATTAAATACTATAAATGTACAATTAATTTAAGTATACTTGAATTAATTTAAAAAACCACAGAGCTTGTCTCTTAAAGCCGTACACATATTTTAAATTTTATATTAACTTTATGTTTAATCACCGCGTCATATAACCTGTTCATATATGGTAATTACATTAATGGGGTACAGATGAGGGGACGCGTATGAGTCGCTTCCCTAGGATTTGTTTACGAACACGGAGAAAGTTTAATTGGGTCCCCGCAGTTCAAGAGTGGCATATGTGTTGAGTCCCTAACTGTTCAACGTAGATGTTTACACTAGTGATACTTACAAGAATGAATCAGTTTCAATTTCGTTCTCCTCACGTTAATATCATGGAATTAAGTGAGATAACAAAGCCACTGATAGTGAGCGACGGTTAAAGGTTTCGTAAAATGCTAGGATACCATGCTAAATGCTAGGCTTAACGCAAGAGCACGTGTGTTTTTATTTTTAACAGTTGTCAAGTAATTCCATACTAGAAATTCGCACAGAACATAGCCATGAGAAACTCGATTAAACTGTTCTTAGCAGGAAACATTTGAGCAATTAGTTAAATAGAAAGATTAAGAAAATATTTCTTCAAAGGCTACAAAACTACTTAGTATGGAATTGAAACATGGGTAAGTTTGTACTTTCACGAATTATAATTTGGCACTTATCAGGCATAATGCGCATAGTGCTTGTTCTTATGTCCATTCTCCGTCTGCGACCAGCACTGAAGAAACATAAGCTATATATTGATTTTTCCGCGGAAATGAATTTGAAAGTCTTGTGTTAAGTTAGTAAGGATTTTATGAATGGGACATTTAAAAGCGGTCGCAACGGCTTCACCTATATTTTTACAATCTACTTTCTTAAAGATAACCTCTACTATTTTTATTGTTGCCGAAAAAATGGAAATCCACATATTATGCGCGAGCATTTAAACATTTATTATATCGATGCAATTATCTCGGAGATATATTCACACCTTCCGATTTTTTAAATATATTTCGAGACAGCAATCCATATTGCAGTGGAAGAAGTGTTGCAAGTTGCCCAATAAAAGGATGCCGATTTAACTTGGGCAAAATTGGTGGAAGTAAGCTCAAAATCTAGGCTTCCTTACGGAGCACAGATCATTTTTAAAATAATATTTTGGCCATCTTTTTTAATCTCCGACTATGGCCTTGACATTTTTACAAACTAAATTATGAAAATTCAACAGCAAGAGTATATCAGGACTTTCCTTTTCACCGACTTCAATTTTGAATATTATATTTCCCAGGAAAGGTTATTTCCCTCTAGTGTGTGTGCTCAAATCTCTGCCAGTCCAAAACAAAAAGCAAACAGCTGTAAAAGATTTAATTATTAATTGAAAAGCGCTTTTTACATAAGACGTCCAAACATCTATAGCCTGGGTGACGTGCTGGGTGAGGTAAAAATAGAAGCATAGGGTCTACGTCAAGTGTAGGAGTAAAGAGTTTTGAACTTAAATTATGTTAGACCAAAAAAGTTCTTAACTAGGGAGTACATCCTTAAGTTTGAGAAAAAAGGAGATACAAATTATCTATTTCACTAAATAGTTGTGCTTCAAATTTTTGCCAAAAACATAAACTTCATTTTGACAAGAAGAAAGATAAGATATCAGCAAAAACCTTTTGGGGAATGACTTATTCAACCTCTTTTCTTTCAAAAAGGACGGACTGAAATCATATGATTCATAAACTATGAAGGGACTCAACTAACACATGATTTAGTTGTTCGGACCCAGCTCATCAGCACCGGAGAGGACGATGGAAGTGTTTTAATAACATTATACCAGAATTTGCATGTAGTGAGAGTGGGAATTCATTAAGGAAATATCTCCATCGTCAGATACAACCAATATTCAAACCCAGATCTTCTCGTCATAAGTAGGCCAGTCTAACATTAGGGTGAGGTCATTGACCCTTTGAACAATGAAGCGGATAACAATAATTTAAGCTTGACTCAACGAGTTTGAATCAGCATATCAATTTTACTATTAATCCTCGACCTTTTTAAACAAAAGGGGTAGCTATGTTGAGCAGGACTCTCTGCATGACATTATATTATGATGATCCTTGATATTGAAGGTTTCTAAACGTAAGCTTCCTTAGAATCAAAAACAAAAAATAATAATTTCATACTAATATACATTTTTTTTTAGAAATTTAAACATTCTGATTGGAAAAACTACTTATGAAAAACACTATGAGACAGATATATATTTATGGTTGAACTTTGTTTATGACAAATTGACAATGAGTGAACTAATTAAAAGTATTTTTCTTTTGATAAGTGATACACAGATTAAAACAAACAATAATCACAATATTCATAGTTTTATTAAGAAAATGAAATAGGATAATCTTTGTCGGATTGTCAGGCTAGTAAATTAATACCTATGATCTCCCAAGATTATATTAGTAAATATGGTTTAATATCCATGCTTACTTGATGTAACAGGGAATTTTCGGATTAATTGATAAGATGAGTGCTAGTTTTATTGGGGTTCAAACTAAAAGCCATCTTAAGACTTGACCCAACGTCACTTGACACTTTCACATGAATCCAAACAAAGCGATTATGAAATAATAGGCTCACCTCAAAGAAGCTATCGCTTGATCCACGTGAAGATGTATTTCCTCCATAATATCGTTTGGTAGCTGCACGTTATTCTTGATGTCCTCAACGAAGGCAAAAACATTCCATACTACACCAATCTTGATGACTTGCATCACGTAGACGTAGCTCATCTGGAGATAAATGATAACATGTCTAAACCACACGCTCGATCTCTTGAGTCAAGAGTATTAAGATACTGGGTAATTTTCATAATATAATATTAAGCTTAGCCAACGTACAGGCTCTAAACAAAGCTCCCTGGATATTTGTATGACACCACCAATCAGGAGATAAAAGGGCTCTAATAATCTGATTAAATAAATGGTATAAATGTTATACACAAGCGCTCAGAAAAATCTATTTTGCAAAATAGTCTCTACTGATTCTGGTGGTTGTGAATACCTCTATTTTATAACTTTATCAAATATATTGTAGAAACATGTAGGAAGGAGAATACCTGACTTTTACAAAATTACTAAAACTGATTTATTTTATTCTTAAACACAATAGTATTAACTCCAGCTCTCATTTTAATAGATAATATCCACATGTATAAACAAATTTGTAATTTAATCACCTATTTGGGAGAAATTCAGTATATTATATATGAACCTTAATAATTACATATATATACATATACATATATATATGTATACATAATATATATATATACTATATATATATATGTATACATAATATATATATATACTATATATATGTATATATACTATATATATGTGTATATACTATATATGTATACACTATATATATCTATGTACTATATATAGTATATATACATATATATATATATATATATAACATAATGAATTTAAAGTGTCCAACATTTTTTTTTTGCATTATGTATCAATGATAAGTGTAGCTCATATTATGTAAAATTATCCCTAGATACAATTTAAGTAAAACACACACAACATAACTTTTATATATTTCCATCCCGGAAATTGGACATACCATATTTTGGTTGGGCTGCATTTTGATCAAAATAAATTGTTATGTTAATCGATGAATTAAAGCCAAATATACAAGGTTAAATTCCATCTTCAATATTACTTTTTTTCATTTAACCTCAATATAACTTTTCTTTAAAAGTGATGTTCTTAAAAAATTCCATAAAAACATTTTGGGATTTAGCAATTTTCCATAGATATATAGAAACGGACACCATCTTACGTCTGGTCAAATTCAATGAAGTAAAGACACTCAAAGGTGGATCTTGTTAGTAATATGCAGATCTAAGATGATGGTATTCAAAGTAAGATGGTATATAAGTGTCTCAACATATTTTCAGTTATTACTACAGTAGCCCCATGGCTTCTTTGGTGCTGACTGACAGCTCACAGCTGACTTCTGACAGTCAACATTTATGTATATACCTAAATTTTCACTGTCAAAAGCGACAGATGCTAAACACATATTTTTGCATATCATCTGGTTCGGCGTAGGTATACGTAATTTGGTCTGGTAAATTTTTAAAGCTGTCAACTGTCAGCTGTGAGCTGTCAGTAAGCACCAAAGAATCCATGAGGCTACTGTACACTGTCACATGGACTGGGAGAAGCCAGTAATGTTAGTTACACTCACAATAAGGTCGCTGAGCTCAAGGTGTTGGTTGATGGTGTAGAATAGTTCATCTTCATCTTCTCCGTCCAGGAGGTCGTGCAGATTCCTCCCGAATGTCTTCAGATCTTCCAGCCACTGTTCCGTCACGTCCAACTCTTCGTACCAGGGGACACACAAACAGTCCTGGAAACAAGAGTGCCTTCCTTCTAGATTGGAACTCTGATCATTGCATGGATGGAATGTTTGGACCAAATGGCCAATTACTCCCTTTAGTGTCAAGTAATAAATATTACTGCTCTCTACAAACGATTATAGTGTTTAATTAACTAAGCTGTTACTACACAAAACATGTTTTAAACAGATTTGGCCTCTCTGTCAATGAATCCCAAGAATGAGCTATACCATTCACCTCAATGTTATTGAATAGTAGGAATGGACTATACAATATCTAGAGTAGATTTAAATTATAACAAATAACGATGTTAACATGAAAAATATATATATATAATTGTCATAATACTCTCTCGATTAAGGTGGAAAATATTATCAGAATCTTAATTGCGTAGGGTTTCTGGAGTGCCACAGCGAAAACAAAAAATGGGCGGGGTTTCCCCTCCAAGCCAAAGATAAATTGTGTGCTGGCAATTATTTTAAAATTTATGACATTTGAAGCTTTTTGAAGTGGTTCAAGCCTAGAATTTTCTTGTAGTTTGTATTTATTTAGAAGATATTTGTAATGCTCCTTCCTTATTATTATTTTAATAATTGAATATCTCTGGAATATATCATAAAATGTCCCAGCATAGGAATTTTTATGAACATTAGATGCTTCTAGGTGCTAGTTATAGTATATTTTTAATCTTATCTTATTCAAGAATATAGGAGAGGAGTGTAATAAATCTAGATAGGAGAACATTTTTCTGAGGGTAGGGGGTTGGAGCCCCCTTCAACACTCCTGTGTTTCCACTTCTGACTAAGGGTAACGGATAGAAACTCTTCTTGCATATTATACTTACGTCGGTCACGTGACTGTGAATGTCTAGCAGCGTGTGTGAGTCCCAGCTTGCTTCAACCTCTGCTAGATGTAGCCTTGTCAAGATGGCCGCCACCCATTCCTCCATTGTAGGGTAGACCCTCAACACCCGGTCATCACTGCCAACACAATAAGCTAAAATGTAGCCCGCTGACAACAATCGTTGCAAATCACGGGCATTTAATAAAATATAATAATGAAATTTGAAAGTATTGGATTGAAAGTATAGTTTATTCACTTTGAACACTTTTTGACGTGAATAAGTATTTAAATTTGCTACCATACGGGGGCAAACAAAAAAACCTAATGATAACAAAATCGGGGGATACAGTTTGGCGTTGTAGCTTCGAATCTTTCCTCTACATCCAAAATTAAATTATACCACTGGATAGCTAGAGGATCAAAGAACTCATTACGATACGCTAGAACAGTGATGCATCGCGCGCGGTGGAGGGGGAAGCGCCGCCATTTTGAGGTTATTTTTCTGCGTATCGAGATTTGAAATTAGTATAACTTTTGACTCGGAGAAGCTACGATGTTCGTTTGAGCTTCAATCGTCAGCTGTTGTCAAAATCTATCGATTGTATATAAAACATTAGTTTAAAGTAGTGACAGTGATATAATAAGGTGTTAGAATAAAAAAATATTATCAAAAATATATAATGTCGGCCTATACGCGTCGTAAAGCCAAAACCAAATACAGAGCTCGTATACGGTTGGAAAAGGCTTCTCCAGAACCATCGAATGGTAATAATAAAACACCATATGACCGAGTCAAGCAGTGCCGGGAACGTAAAAGATGTATCTTGTATGCCATTTGTGTCGTACTTTTCGTATCACAGACCTATAATTAGTAAAGTTATATTGTAACACAACAATTATTTGTTTCCTTGCTTTTATCCTAAATACATAAATAAAAATATTTTATTTAAAAAAATATAACCCGTTACATAAACGTATTTACGTACAACACATGGCCGTGTCCATGACACAGCCACACTCCATTTTATTTTATTGTTAGCAGCCCCTCTTACTAACGGTCTGGGTTATACGCACTTACGCTAATGTGTAATGGTAGGGGAACTGTGAGATGAAATGGAGGACCTACAGTTTAACGTGGAATCCGAACCACGGTGGAGGCCTGGCATTCCCCACATTCACAAGATGTCTTGTCAGAGGTGAAGGAAGGGTTTGGCAATTAGATAAATCTGTGCCGGGACCGAGGATTGAACCCCGACCGCCAGCACAGAAGTCTAACACCTAACCCCTAGACTGCCAGGTCACCCCATTTAAGAAAACAATCCCCAGTTAACTAGAGCGAGATTAGAACCTCGATCTCCCCGACCTCTATGATATAGCTCAACACAAATCTAGCGCGTTAGAAAACCACGTCAGTGAGTCGGGTAACACTTTCTTAACTATGCTGGTCATATTTCATCATACCAATTTTAAAGAAAGTCATTAATCTCAAATGTGCTTAAGGCCCTTGGACCTGTTGAGTGCAAGTATAAAACCTATTCTGTGGGATGGTGGGCAGGAGGGTGGAAGGAGTGACGGCTTCACAACCGGCCAAGGTATGCTTCCGCGCCAACAAGAACAGATGAATCACGGAAAACGTAGATGGTGCTAGCTACCGGATAGTTCTCGAGGAAAAAACAAACGTTTTGTAATATCAGTTTTATCGATAATGATTGAAATTTGTATAGTAATATTTTCACCACCTCTTCTAAGATGATGTATAAATATTTGTTAATTTTTACATTTTCTTATTTTTTGTTATGAAGCCAGCAGTTTTCAATTGAAATATGTCCATTTTATTGATATCTGATCACTGTTAAAATTATAGAGGAGGTGTGTATATAAAAGTATAACTTAATCAACATGCTTCTATTCTTGAACAAACTGTTCCCGAAAGTAAAATTGCAAGACAATAAATCTTCCCGAACATAACCGTTTGTTCCCATGGCTCTGCATTTCCACGCCAAATGAAAAGGGCCAATCGCCTTAAGAATAACGCACGTTTTAATAAATACTTAGTATTTGGATGACATATTTTAATTTTGTTTAAATTTTATGTTTGGGATATTACTGTTTTTATTAATATATATAAATATTTGACAATTAGTCAGAATTTTTAAAATATTTTTTGAACCGATTTAAACTTGTTTTCCCCAAGGAATACCCATTTTATAATTCCGCATTTAATATTCATCTAGAACTGACATAATGTAGTATTGAATTTCAATACAAAGCTTGAAAAATTGGTGTCAACATTTTAGTTATTTTTTGACATGCAAATACATATCAGCATATTAAATAATAATAAAATAAAAAGTATTCCCAAAAGATTTGTTTTTAATCAAGAAAAATTAAAAATAATCCTGAATCAAGACAAAAATATAGAAATAAGATTTTAAATATCATATGACATTATATGTTGATCATAAAATAATGTATTTTAAATCAAGATATATTCAAATAATATATAGTGTTAGAGTTAAAACATTCTGATGATATTGTTTGTAAGTTAATTTTATGAAAAGAGATTTTTTCCTTCTCTATTATAATTTAGTTATTTATATTATGTATTTTTTCTCCCCAAGATGAAAATAAAAAGATAGCCTTGTAACTAACATCGAATCTATAGTCTTATATATTCAAATTTACACTTTTGTATACGTGTTTTCCTTACTGATAAAACCTAACTGTACAATAAATCACCCGCTCCTTGAGCAATGTAAATTCAGATCAGTTCTTACTTAACTTCCAGATCAGTGAAGCTGGAGAGTCCACACACAAAGTGGAGGGCTGCAAGCGACAGCAGTAACATGGCTGAGCAAAACTTCATGTTGGGCCGGCTAGGTTCACACCAAGTGTTGTTCAACTACAGTCGTCCAGTGACTTGTTCCATTTTAGCTCCATTCTGTTTTGTTTTGTTACCTTATACTTTGGAATTTTCGAGAGAAGTTGCTATATTTGAAATGGCTCAAAATCCTTAATTACTCATGTTACTCAAATTACTCACGTTATTTTTATTCAATACAAAGAATAAGTTATTTAGTTGCCTAATAGAAGGCGTTTAATTAATGTGAGTCCTCTCGATATTTTGGCCCACCCCGGCAACGAACCAGGGGCTGTCACTGGACAGCAAGGAGGACGGATGTCCCTTAATCTGAGTTTGACAACTGAGACCTACAAGCCGTAATTGAACTTATTTATAGTAGAGTGTTTCTTTATAATTCATACTTTTTTTAAAAATTAGGTTATCTTTGGAGTAACATAAAACGATTGACGTCAATCTGGTTTTATTTCTGTCAATAGTTATCTTGCACGTGATTTGATCATCTCAAATCAATGAGCCAATAATGGGCACTTGTAAAACTTGTGCATCGTTCTCAAGCTAGACACGTCCTGCCTACGTCAATGGCGAGGTCTAAGAGTTTCAAACCCCAAGATAAACTAACCTGAGCACCACAGTCATAGATATAATTATAGAATTGCTCTAAGAAAAACACACTTATTAAATGTACTATTCATAATCCTGTATCCAAGTGTAGAACTTGTTTGGTTTGTTCACAGTTTGGTTCAGTTTAAAAGTATTGGTGTATGCAGATAAGAGCCTCAGTTTTTATTATCTAATTGGCAGGTCGGGGCTAAAATCACAGCTTGTTGTAATGAAGGGTTTTTAAAACATGTTTTTCCACCTCCCCTCCAAGAAAAATTAAGTAAATTTCCTAAAATCCATCATCATCTATATCTTATTTGTGTCCCTAAGTGCGAGTGTTCGAAGTGGATTGGAAAAATTGGGGGAAGAATAACATAAAATTATAGAGGAAAAGGAAAAAATACTTGCCCTTTAGGAAATAGAGGTTGAGAGCAAGAGATATACAGGATGTTTCAGTGAACGTGTGCAAAAATTAAACAGGATTAAACAGGGATGCTCAGCCGGACATTTTGAGATAAGGAACGTGTGTGGTCTGCAAGAACAGCTAAGTGGGATATGGGCCCAAACATCTCTAGCACTGTTACTGATGGCTAGTTTATTCACAGCTAATCATTACATTTAATTGTAACATAGCGTACAGGTAATACTGTATAATATACTATATAATCGACAAACCGGAGGAAAGCTACCATTTCGCACCTCACAACATTTGCTTAAAATGACGACCACCAACCCAAATGAGAGCATGACATCGGCATATGAGATTCTACTGCACCCGTTCAAATGTCCCATACGTGTTGAGAATCACATCACAGGCGGCGACAATCCTGGCGACCAATTCCAAGTGTGTGTGTCCACATACGCAAGTGATATGACTTATCCCCATACGAAATAGCCTTCAAACTCTACCCTACATGTTTAGGCCCATATCCCCCTTAGCTGGCTTCACAGAACACATGTTGCTTATCTCAAAATGTTCAGTGGAGCATCCCCTATGTCCTGTTTAATTTTTACACGCTTTCACTGAAACAGCCTGTATATATCGGGGGAAAGAGAAATGGCTAAATGAGAGATATCAAGAAACCATTTAATAAAAAAATGGGCTGTGTCATGGACATGGCCGTGTGTAGTACGTGAATATGTTTATGTAACGGGTTATATATATATATATATATTTAAATAACTTTAAACTAATGTTTTATATACAATCGATAGATTTTGACGACAGCTGACGATTAAAACCTAAACGAACATCGTAGCTTCTCCGAGTCAAAAGTTATACTAATTGCAAATCTCGATACGCAGCAAAATAACCTCAAAATGGCGGCGCTTCCCCCTCCACCGCGCGTGATGCGTCACTGTTCTCGCGTATCGTAATGAATTATTTGATTCTTTAGCTATCCAGAGGTATAATTTAATTTTGGATGTAGAGGATAGATTCGAAACTACAACGCCAAACTACATTCCCCGATTTTGTTATCATTAGGTTTTTTGGGTTGCCCCTGTATGGTAGCAAATTTAAAGACGTACTCACGTCAAAATACTTCAGTAAACCCAGTCTGGACTCGAGTGCCATTCGCCAATCACCAGGAAACCAGACTAGATGAGACTGATGCAATCGTCTGTGTGCCCACCAATGATATTGCATGTTTTATATAAAACAAACATTTTCTTGAATAAAGCATTTTTTATACACTTTTTCCCAGAAAACATATCATTTATATCGTTACTTATTGCCTTGTGTGGGCTGGTTGACTCTTAAACCAAATTTGAATCTGTTATAAAACATTTAATCCTAATAAAAAACTTTAGACTTTTATTTTTTACTTTACTTATGGTTGTAACATCCAATCTTAACGTTAAGGTACTATGAGCTAGAATTTGCTATCGTGCGTGATGTAAAAGGGTTAAACCTTAAAAGGGAAGTAGGTACTTGCAAGAAACTATAAATATCCATCTTGAGGCTACTGTGTGACCACATGTTCCAGAGTGAAGGGAATACGTTGTTTCTTATGAGCACAGCTATGTTTTGATTGGTTGCTAGGCACAGTTTCAAAATCAACGAATTTTTAAACAGAAAGCATCTCTAGTGGCATTTGACCGAGATCTATTTTATAATATGGGTCTTTTTATGCCATTCACATGCATAACTTATATATTACGGTATTTCCTTTTATCACAAAGTCTTGTAGTGTCCACTTATCACTTGTGGTGTTTACGTATAAATCGAACGGGTAGTAGGACGTAGTGCTAATAATAATAATAATAATAATTTGTAGTTTGTTACTCGCAAGTTTATGTTTGTAATTAATAATTATATAATAAAAGTATTTGCATTGCATGATAAATAAGCAAGTTGAATTTTTTATTCTACAATGCGTACTATCCATTATATGACGTATCAATTTAAAATGAAGAACTATCACATATTTTATACGCAAAATTTAAGACACGATATTTAAATTTAGTATAGGGGTTTAGTATTACTTTTGGTCCAAACAAGCTATGCTATTTGGGCTATTAGTCTCCGAAAACCTGTATAGTCCAAGCAGTCTAAACTAGACCCAAAAATGTCAATATATGTGCGAATCATATAAACATATTTGTATTTTCCTAATGCTTCTCACTACTCATATGGGCTATACACATACATACGTTACTTAGTCCTTATAACTTCGAAAAATATTTTGAAATTTAATGAAGAATTTAAAATTCATTAATTTGTTAAAAATAATTAATTATACATCTGTTCATTTCTGTTATAACTTTTTGTACTACACCTTGGCTTGATTTACATCAATCAGGCAATGTTTAGTGGTGTAGTTTAAAACAGTTAGTTGAATATACAAACATGTTGTTTTATTTGGACCAATTTAGACAAAGTTTGTAGCAAGTCTTTTATATAGAAGACATATACAATCGTATAAATGGAAAACTAAATTAAAAAGGAATAAAAGAAGAGGATTAAAACTAATATATTCCTTTATTATAAAGAAGATGCAGATTGCTTACGATATTATTCAACCGAGAGTGGCATATTAATAAATTATCAAAATATTAACTACTTTAGATAATATTTTATGAATCGCGTGTCTCAAGCAAACATACATTTTTCAGATTTAAATTATATTTATAGAATCCACTTTTTTTTAAAAGAAAAAAGAGCAATGTGTAAACAAATATATAATTTGTTTTAAATATTGATAAACTTTGAGAATAAATAAACATAAACACTTCAATTACATTGTGTGACAAATAAATAAATTTAATATATGTAGCGAGAAGTTAAATATATTTATTTGTTTGATATAAAAGATGGTAATTGATTAATAACATTTATTTAAATATTCTGTTAAGCTATTTAAATGAGTTGAATTAAAAATACAGACTTTAAAGGTTAAGTACGCGTATACATATGTGTGTGAATATATTTTTTCTTATTACTTAAAAAACACTTGTTTATTATTATTATTATTATTATTATTATTATTATTATTATTAGCCCCGCGTCTTACTACCCGTTCGGGCTATACGCTTTTAAGTACTAATTACGCTAATGGATTAGGAATTGGGAAGGATGAATTAGACGAAGTGAACCCGAATTTGCGTGGAGGAAGAGTGGAAAGCCATTTAGGAAAAACCACCCCTAGTTCACCCGACTGAGACTCGAACCTTGATCTCCCCGTCCTCAGCAGTCGAGGTTAACACGACTAGCACGTTAGCCAACTAAGCCACTTGTTAATAAAGGATAATTTTAACACTAAAATATTTGGAATGATCTATAAATAGCACGTTAACCTTCACTATAAAGGAATTGAAAATAAGTGTTTTAAACTATAATCAAAAGTCTAGTTTACAAAGAACTTTCCATGCAATATACCAAAACCTCTTGATGCTTAAGTTGATGATTCAGCTAATAAAACTGTCCTATATCTGATAAATATATCTAGAAGATATATTAATTTGTTCAGTAAGTCAAAAATAAAAACTTATTTCACAATCACTAAAACATGTCATGACGTAATGTAAGATTCCATATTCTACATCCATAAATAACAACTTATAAAATTATGGTTTTATGTATATTCTTAGTTTTACATTCCTTAAAAACAGACGAGATATCAAAAAAATGACTTACCAAGTAATAGCATGAATTTTTCGACTATTCTTTTCCTAATTTCCTCTATAATAGCGTTATTGATAATTAAGATTTTTTCCTAAATATTTCATCTTACTAATTCTGTAAAAATTGATAAAATGTTAGTCGCAATTATTTATAAATTGTCAGTTCTCAATAATAAAGGCAAAATTAGGTTATATTTAAAACTATGAAAGTGTGACATGATCCTAAAATATTAAGAATATAAAATATAAGATTAAAATTAAGTTTAAACGGATCATAATTTTGAATACTTGAGATGG
The DNA here is from genome assembly GCA_901482245.1 of Timema douglasi. Lineage (NCBI taxonomy): Eukaryota > Metazoa > Arthropoda > Insecta > Phasmatodea > Timematidae > Timema > Timema douglasi. Next base: position 327,101 of record CABEEJ010000101.1, read on the forward strand.
GCAAATACTAGATTTAAAAACCATTTAATACATTTTTATTCACCTTTAACAGATATATGTCATTAACATCGACTTTTTCAGGTGGGAGAATTTTTTTATAAAAAAAACAGGCAGATTTTAAACTTTATTTTTTATCGTAAACAAAAAATATAATTAAAGGTAAATATTATTATGAATCTATTGGTTTTGAATAAAATTATTTACAAATTAATAATTATAAATAATAAATTATACACAGCTTACCAAATTTATTTTATCATTTTTGTAAATACTATTTGAATGATTAATAATAAATAAATATCTTTCAAATAATTTCTTTTTAAATAACGTGCTTTAAACAAATATTTGAATATTATACCACAAAAACATGTTATTATTGCTTAGTGGTAAAATTTCGAGTTAGAATGAAAAATAACTAGCTATATTATAGAGTGTAAGTTCGATTGTTCGAGATCTGAATAATATCATCTATTTTATCTAATTTATTGAATAGCTAAAAGACTATTTATATAATAATTGTTATAATGATAAAGCTTATTTCCTTATTTGTAATCACTAATTGTTGATGTTTTTTTATTTGGTTTTAATACATTTCAATACTGATTACAAATATTTTATTTATACCCTTCATTTGGGAATTATTTTCAAGCTTAGCGTTACACTGAAAAATTACTTAAAGATTTAATCTCAAATTTCGAATTTTTTATGTCAACATTTTAAAATCCCTCCCCGCCCCAATCACGAAAATTGTGGATATATCCATGTGCTGTATAAACATTTCCTTTATTAGGTTCAAGGGAATACATTATCTTCTTGAAAGACTTACATATATTTAATTATTCTATGGCATTAGATAATTATTGCGTTTAAACTTAAGTAGTATCTCTTTACAACTAAAGCTAACAAAATTGTATTAATATATTTGCTAAAATAACATAAACTATTGGTTTTATAAAAACATATTTCAAATAAGAGTTTTTTAGTTTTAATAATTATAAAATTTTACAATGATATGTTATTTAGTATCTCAAATAGTAAAAGAGATATGGAAATCTACTCTCCTGTAAAGTACCCTCAAATTCATTATCATTAAAAAATAAGAATTGTCATCTTGTTAATTATGATAAACAATGTCCAGCTATAAAATTTAATCAAAATCTTTGGAGCGAGTATCTAAAAAACCATTTTTTTCTCATTCTGCCCTTCAGTAAACTACCCTTAATCTTAGGGTTAGATATCTAATTCCAAAAGTCCCAAGGCGTAACCCTATGAAAATCCTAGATACCAAGGCTTAGCCCAATCGGTGAAATAGTTTAGGTTCTAGCCAGAGCTACAAACTGACAGACGGACAGACAGACAGATGGCATTGTGAAAACAACTTTTTCGGATCTGGGGGATCATGAAATGTCAAAATTCATCAAAATCTTGAGTTACATTTCATTGACGATCACAATACTGGCTCTACCTGTAAGGTACATAGCGGAAAAGTAAAAATATTGATATTGGGTCCCAAAGGGTCGTATTAAAATGTCAACTTCCGGTTAAATTTATTGTCATTTTCCTAGACTTGCACATCTTATGGTTATCGCATGATATCAATTATATTCTTAATTTCAAAATTTTGACCTATAAAATAGGTATATATCACATATTGAGTATAAATGATAGAGATATATCATTGTTGTACAAACATTTCTCCTAAGAGGTTGAAGGAAAAGAACATACAATTTTTGAGAGATTTACTTATTTTGTACATTATGGCATTAGGTAATTATAGCGTTGAAAATTAAGTAGTATTGGCTTACAACTTATGATCACAAAATTGTATTAATATATAAGCCAATATCTCAGAAATTATTGGTCTTATATAAATATATTTCATTTAAAAGTTTTTAAATTTCAATAGCACTACAACTTTGCAATAATAAGTATTCTAGTATAACAAATAGTCGCAGAGATACGGAAATTGCCACGTCTGTGAAGCACCCTAAAATTAGTATTCATGGTAAAATGAAAATATCCTTTTATTTATAATCTTAATCAACTCATAGATACGAATTTTACTCAAAATCGTTAGAGCCAATTTTGAATAAATCATTTTTTCTCTTAAAAAAATTATATATATATGCGTATAGCTTGAAAGTTATTGGTTTTGTAAAAATATATTTCAAACAAAAGATTTGTATTTTAAATAGCTATACATATTTACTAATATAAGTAATCTCATATTTCAAATAGTTCCGAAGATATGATAAAAAAATGTTAATTAACGCATCAGACTGAAACCTTTAAATTCATTTTATCTAAATATTGGGAGTAGCCATTTTGCTTGGAATATTTATTAATGTTTTTAAATGAAATTTAAATAAAATCGTTAGAACTGATTTTGAGAAAATCAATTTTTTTGTCTTTTTACCCTCCAGTAAACTACCCTTAATTTTAAGTTTGGATATCCAATTGCAAAAATCCCTCGGGCCAACCCTCTGAAAACCCTAGATACAAAGTTTTAGCCAGATAAGTAAAATAGTTTAGGTTCTAGTCCGAAATATACTCAGACATACAGACAGAGATACGGAAATTCAAAAAACACTTTTTTTTAGTTCATCAAAATCTTGAGTTCGAGTTTTTTGACGATCACAATACTTTCTATACCTTTAAGATTAAGAAAAAAATTGCATTCGTGTCAGTGTAGCAACATTCTGGCCGGGCTACTTTGATCTAGTGATAGTATGTCGGAAGTTTACTAGATAATGTTATTCTAGCTATTTTTCAAATTGAGATTATCTTATAAATGGTTAGTGCTAAATTTGTTATTTTGTTGTAACAAATCTGTAGATTATAATTTTGAGCAAGATTTAGCCAGCACATTACTGATAAGTTGATACTATATATCTAGCTGTTTTATTTGGAATTTTTTTTTTACAATAATATTTTCTAAAGCTATTCTAAAACGGGGCCTGGCTTAACCAACGGATATGTTTTAGCGGTAAAAGTCCAATCTAAGACCTGAACCGAATAAATAAAATTAGATTGGTGTTGGTTAACAAGATGGAGGTTTTCCAATATTGGAGAACTTCTGGGCCAATTCTAGACCTACGATGCCAAATAGGTCGGTAAACAAATTGCCACTCTTGTGGTGGGTAGTTAATTGAAGACAACAGGCAGTGACCAATATTCATCACGTTGGGTGTGATAGCATATTATTAATATATATATATATATTTATTTTTTAAATGGAGTTATTCAATTGACCAAAACACAATATTGGGAACAATAAAATATTATTTAAATTATAAATAATGACAATACTTAAATTATTTCGATTATTTAAACTATCTTAAAATTGTTTTATTGTTCTAAATGAAACAATTTTTTTAAATTAGAATACATAACCACACCACGTCATGACAATGGTTTAAGCTTCATTACCTACTTAGGTAAGAGGAATGTGGGGTGAAATGGAATATTTAAGGGGAGAAAAATAATAAATACAAACTCAGTAGAAAATAGCCAAGCTGTTAAATATATCTTTGTAGATAAAATATTAAAAAGAATACAAAATGCATCAAAATATAATATTAAATTATGTTTTTATTTTTAATATATTTAATACTCCATTTATTAACTTTGGATTTTAAAATTAAATAAAAGTCATTTATATAAGTAGTTTATAATGTGACAATATTTTTGGTACCCTTTATTTTATCTCAAAATATAATATATTATTGTTATGAATTTACTTAGATATTTTATGTATGTCCTTTTATTTTTCATTTATAGTAATTGGCCACATGGATTCCAACATAAATGAAACCACGGTTGATTTTTATTTAGGTAAATAATCTTTTCTTTTTAGAGGGGCTATTTTCTGAAATATTGTAGTATGATATCCTATTTATTTATAATACATTTAGAATTTTTACCAGCGTCATTTTATATGTCATGGAGACTGTTTGCTGAACTAAGTGGTGTAAGTTTCTTGTTTATGAAAGAACAACTTGTTGTTAAGTTTGAGTGTGAAATGTATAATCTCAGAATTTTAAATCTATTAACATAATTATGTTAGTTCTGATTGTAATAATTTGTTAATTCCAAATTTAAGTGGTTTTTTATTGTTTAGTTTTTGGTTTATATATTGTTGTTGGTGTTGATTATTTGTAATATAAATAATTGGGTGTTTTTCCATTAAGCTAATTGTAACGTGATAATTTCCCGTTAACGCGTACAATCAAAATATCTTATATATTTTATTATCACTACAAATGCAAGAACTAATAAATCCTAATATTGTGTGACTCATGTTGAAATCGTGTTTCTGGAAATGCTTAAACTTGAGGAAAGTGCCCCAGCTGAATGTTAAAACTGTTCCTGGAGGTTCAACACAAGTACAGCTTACAAGCTGGTCCGACGTAGATACAATTATGAGTAACTTCCTTGTGTTGTGATCAGCGGCCGTCTTCAAGCGCTAGTTGTATTTCTGCTCAATACCTGGAATCTCACCTCTCCTTTACCTTTTGGACGTCCCTTTCCCAATACGTCAGTGTATCTTGTATAAAACAGCCGTCCCTCGCTTCCCATTTTGCCCAAAGCCATGCTCGGATAAGTGAGATGTGACAACAGTGGTTTGGGAGGTTCCCACCAACCTTTATTCGTATTCCCAACATAATTTTGTTTTCCCTCACCAATATTAATAGTATATTTTTCTTTGTTCCAGAACTTCGCGAAACGCGACAACCCGTCTGCTAGATTCAGAAACCACACGGTGTGACCAATTGGTCGATACGTGTTGGAACGTCTCTCGTGCTCCCCTTCAGGGGGCATCAGAGCATGCTAATGTGATGTGATGTGATGTGTCATATTTTGTATTCTATTCTATCAATTCGTCGGAATAACTGCCTAAAAGTGAACCAAAGACCAATGGACTAAGAAATCTGTGATCATGATGTTTGAGGCGTCGGTCTCTCCTCCTCGCTGCAGATGAAGTAAAGTCTGTGAGTATGAGTACTTAGTCTAGTGATCTTAGATAGGGTCTTCGTGATTGTTTTTCTATTTCCACAGGATATAGTTTTGTATGTCAGAGATTTTCTATATTTTAATATGTTCATAAGACATAGTTTTGGTAGGTCATAGTTTCTGACTTGTTTTTCTATGCCCATAAGACATGGTCCTAGATACCTGTGCGATAACCAGGCGGCCTTATTCTGTATGGCCATGTTCGGGCTAGTTTCAATCTTTATATCCAATATTGGTGGAAATCATTTTATATAGAGCTTTGGCCCATGACCTAGTTATGTCTTTGACTGAAACCAGTCCCTAATATTTCAATTGGTGTATCTTCCTACGGTACTCAACTAGTGGGTATGCTACTAGTGCAGAATATTGGCTCGTGGGTAGTGTTTATTTAGTCCGGCCACCTTTAGGTGTCGTTTGAATTAGTTAATGTATTACTATAACATTTTATAAATCATTCTAAAGTATTTATTAAAGTAAGGAGTGGTAATTATTAAAGTTAAGACTTAGAAAATTCAAGAGATAATCATAGCAAAATATACAATTTTAAATTCAATATATTAAATAGTTAAATAGTTAAGTAACACTAAAATTAAAAAATGTTGATTATAATGGGTTTGTAATGAGCAACAAAATATCATCTTTCTACGGCTGACTATCGCAAAGAGTAATGGGACTGGAATAGGATAAGACTTTGATTTTATATATAACCTTAAAATTAGAGTTAATATATTCTTCAATAATTGTAATAGGAACACGTAATCCCCTTTTTAAACGTCATAATATATATGTTAACGTTAGACAATAGCGTAGGTGATGATGTTGTTAATAGAAAGTATTTTTGTACATAGTTTATTGGACGCTAATAGCGCTAGTGAGGAGATTATTGGAAATCACCATATTTACTTTGATTATAAAAAATTAGTATTTAGACTAGGATAACTAAATGTGTACTAATCAACGTTAAGATCAATAATAAACAATTTTGATTTTATTTATGTTTAGGGTAAGCCAATGTAAGGAATAATATTCATATCGATATTTAATCGTGTTTGAGAGCTGTAAACAATAATTAAATCGATATATATTAAGTAGAAAAGCGAAGATTTCAGAGAGATTTAATATAAAAAGTGTTTGTATTGTACTTTCTTGACTAATAATTACGTATGTAACTTACGATATTGTTAACTCAAACTTAATGAAGGTAATCATTATAATATTTTGCGCAATCTTCTAATGAAACTTTGCTGTAGGGATCACGAAATTTTCTGTATGTTTTAGGGATTTTTCCCTGTTATTTATTGTTCATATTATATTGAAATATTTAGTAAATTATCCATTTTCAAGGACTTAACCTTTAACGAAATTTCTCTTTTATTTACATATCCTTAGGCTTAAGGTTTTTGTTAAGTAAATTGTTAGAAGGACATTTTTTTTTGTTATTGAGGGTGATTGTGGGGCAGATTCCGCAATTGGATCAGATTGCGTGTTCCGGGTATAGTTTACTTGCCCAGGTTTTCTTAGTATTCATGACTCACAGCACGCACTCCTATCCGCCTTTAGTTGTATATATATATTTATTTTGTATTTTGACCCTAATAATTAGGTTTTTGGGTTAGGAATAGGGTTCAAATCTAATGCATATGTTAATAAACTAGGCAAGATAGTACCGAGCTTACTATATTATTAGTAAGTGTAATAAAAATGTGCAATCTCTGTACTGCAGGAAATAAAATAATACACGCGTCTTTGATGTAAACTAAAGTTCCACTGGTGATCACGTGGTTCTAGGAGTAAAGCTTTAATATACTGGATTGCTGGTGATCATGTGGTTCTAGGAGCAAAGCTTTAATATACTGGATTGCTGGTGATCACGTGGTTCTAGGAACAAAGCTTTAATATACTGGATTGCTTGTGATCACGTGGTTCTAGGAACAAAGCTTTAATAGACTGGATTGCTGGTGATCACGTGGTTCTAGGAGTAAAGCTTTAATAAACTGGGTTGCTGGCGATCACGTGATTCTAGGAGTAAAGCTTTAATAGACTGGATTGCTGGTGATCACGTGGTTCTAGGAGTAAAGCTTTAATAGACTTAATTGATGGTGATCACGTTGTTCTAGGAGTAAAGCTTTAATAGACTGGATTGCTGGTGATCAGGAGTTCGAGACTCGAATGTCGGCGGTGTGTAACGGAAGTTGTGTCTTATATAAAACCTCTAACATTGATTTTTACAAACTCTCTCAGAACTAATGCCTGTATATTTCTTCTAATTTATCCTTTCCCTACCAATCCTTTAGCTTACATCGTTAATAGCTTTGACCTAACGTTTTACATCCATTACTGTTTCCAGACTATGACCTCGGTCAGTTTTCTATTCAAGTGATATATTTTCCACTACCGGCTTGATAGGTCTGTCATGGTTTTATATTCCTTATAATCTAACATAAGACTAGGACAGGTACAATATCCAGTAGTTAGTTCAGCACTGTGAAGCGCTAGACACACATATCCCTAATTATGCATGTTTCGGCCATGCCAGGAATTGAGCACGAGACCCTCAGCTTAGTAGACATAGACGCTACCGTCTGAGTCAAAGGGTCGGATTCTAGACTTAACGTACTATTTAAATAAAGATGGCTTATCTTGTCCTACTACTCTCCCAGTTGGTATACATATTTGCATTAATATAGTAGGGACAATGAAGGTATAATATAGAGGAAATATATCTGAATTTTCATGGATAGAGATCGAAAAATTATTTAGCTATAAGTAATCTTTTGTTTATCAATCCAAGACTCAAACCACTAGCTATTTATCACTGACCAATAAGACTAGACAACGTCAATGTCTTAGCTCATTTGTCTACTAATATGAATGATAATCTCATGTTCACTCCTTTAATATCTAGATTTTTGAAGAAAGATGAACACCATATATCATAAATTATATTATCAATGAAATGAATTAATGTAAAAGTATGCATCCATATAGAATTAAAAACATTTAAATTTGTTCACGTGCTTTATAACAAGCTGAAGGTGAATTACTTATTCATCCAATTGGGACAGTTTCTCTTTCGACAACTCTAAAAAAAATCAATAGATATGTTGGATTGTATTCACTGAAATTACTTCTACCAAATCTAGGTTGACCATAATTCCTTGAGGTAAAAACGGGACGGTGGGTAGAAGGGGTAGTTGGTGGGTGGTACGCGGGGACAGTCAAGTTTAAATATATTATTTTGCTATAAAAATAAGAATTCGTTTTTATAACATATTATTATTATTATTATTATTATTATTATTAGCACTACGTCTTACTACCCGTTCGGGTTATACGCACTTATGCTAATGTGTAATGGTAGGGTGATTGTGAGATGAAATGGAGGACCTACAGTATTAACGTGGGATCCGAACCACGGTGGAGGCCTGGCATTCCCCACATTCACAAAATGTGATTAATACACGTTTTGTCAAAGAAAATGAATATCAAAGATGTGTTTGAAATAATAAAAAGCACTGTATTCGTATAATTTTATAGGTTTCAGTGCTAAATTTTTTGATTGGTAGTTTACTCTTGGGGAAATTTGGAAACATTAACTAATTAGAAAATAGCTTAATCGATTTTGTTCAAAATATATATACATCTGTATATTGTATAATAAGAAAAATAACATCATATTTTTGTTTATGAAATAAGAATTTATTTATGGGTTGTTTAACTAAAATAGATTTAAATAAAAACTTTACTCTTTTTATAAATGGCTCTAAGGATTTGATTCCTAATTAGTATCTTTGGAGTATTTGAAATAAAAAAATAACACTGTTTATTTGTTTTTGGGGTAAAAAATCATTTATTGGTAGCTTACTGATGTAATATTTTTCAATAACTTGAAATATTTTTCTAGTGTCTCCAACGATTTGTTTCAAAATTTGAATCTTGGGAGTGTTTTATATGACAAATAATAACAGTTAATACTTTTTTTTGGGGTGAACATTATTTTATGGGTAGTTGACTGAGGACTGATTTTTCAAAAACTTAAAATACCTAAATAATGTGTCTAACGATTTGGTTCCAAATGGGTATCTTGGAAGTGTTGACATGAACATTAAGGTTGTATAGTGAGTTTTAGAAACAGTTCGACAAACGGCCTTTATTGGTGAGTGATTTTTGAAAATTCAAATTATTTGAATCTAGCTAAAACATTTCTGCTTAAAATGTATATCTCGGAATTGTTTGACATAAACAAAAATTAAGCCATATACTGTTTTTCGTGTGAAAGGGGGTGGCGGTAATTTGTTCATGGGTAGTTTACTGAATATTGTTTTATATACATTTTAATAATAACAGAAAAACTTTTACAATTTGGTTTAAAATGAGTATTTATTAAGTTTATTGCACTATAAATATTACAATAGATTTGTTTTATAAATTATTTAATGTTAGGCAAATAATAACGTATTTTAGTAAAATTTTAAACTATCTCTAATTATATGGATCAAAATTGGTATCGAGGGAATATTTTACATTATCAATAACAATGGGGAACTAAATTTTTGTTTCATTTATACCAACACTTGTTCTTAACTAATTTTTGTGTATTTTGAAAATTGAAATATGACACCTGGACACGGGAATCGAACCCGGTACCTTTGGCTTAGTACGGCTATTTTATTCTTATAATTTATGTGTGCTTATTTCAAATGTGAAGTTAGTTTTTCTCTGTAAGATTTAGATAGATTGCATTTCAACATTCTCATTTTCGTGAAATTTTGACGGCACTTGCATTATGTTATTGTCTAGCTGAAGGATTTATGGTTATATAATCTTAAAATTAGGCATGCGCAACCATGATGATAAAGATACATTCTTTAAGTACTCATATAGACGTGTGGGTGCAACACATGTGTTAAAGTTTTTTTTAATTTTAAAAAATATCACTTTCGTGGAGTAAAATATGTGTCACCCCTTGTAAAATCTGAAATATTTATCCATCCTTTTCAAATATGAGTATGCACTAATGCTTTTTACTTTAAATTAACATATATTTCGACATATAGATGATAGATGATTCAGAACAACTGGTAAGGATGGAATGAATGGTTCAAATAGATCATATGCAGGTCCGAATTTGCGCTTGCAGCTCTGTCGTTTGTGGATTTTCTCAGGGAAATCACGTTTGATGCTCCAGAAGTAGTTGGCCATCATCATTTTGTCTCATCACCCTTGATAGCGCTCTTCCACTGTCAGGTATAGTACCCCCATGGCGTCTTTGGTGTTGACTGACAACTCACAGTTGACTTCTAACAGTCAACTTTTAGGTATACACCTAAATTTTGACCGTCAGAAGTGACAGCTGCTAAACATATGTTTTTGCAGATCATATGGTTCGGCGTAGGGATACATAATTTGGTCTGGTAACTTTTCAAAGCTTTTAGCTGTCAGCTGTGAGCTGTCAGTCAACACCAAAGAAGCCAGGGGGCTACTTTAGTCTTGATGGAAGCGCTCTCCCTGTTCATTACTAACAGCCCCAAGGCTCTCGAGAAATTGACCAAGAAGTGTAGCTTGACACAAATGTTGCACAGAAGATTGCGGAAAGCCAACGGCATTCTAGTAACGAGTACATAATAGTTATCTGCCTTTTTGCTACCAAAAATGTTTTGTACGCTTGTCACGAAAGACAGCCATGCTAGCTTCTCCTTTCATTCATATTCCTGGCAAATTCCTCATTACGTACAAGGGCACGAATTAAAGGCCCATCGAACACACCATATTTGATCTTCTAGAAAGACAAAACAAGAAAAGCAGAAACTATATTCTGAAAACCTTCACCCCCAGTACTTAATGCCTTCACAAACTGTTTCATCAATCTGAGCTTGATATGAAGTGGGTAAAATCAATTTCCTCTCGGCTGAGGATGCGTTTGGCCTGCCAGCTTCTAAAGTTCCATGAATGGACCACTCCTTCTAGGTACAGTGTTTCTCTCGAGCTCGGCTGTCCCACATGCAGATATAGCATGGGAACTTCGTGAAGCCTTTCTATGGTCCAAGCAGGAAGCCGAAAAGGTTCAGGTCCACACAAATGACCCGTTTGTGCTCGTAATATTTGAGTAATTGTATTACCATTTTCATGTTATTATGTTCTTCTGGAACCATTCCATCAACATGGCCACTGTGCACAAGGACACACTTGACGCTGTGTTTTGAGCTGTCCGGAAATGCTCACCATTCTGTTGGGCTATACGAGGTAACACCTAATTGTCTTGGAAGACCTGGGATATCGTGAAGTAAACTAAGAAAAACAGTTGTTAATTTTGTGTAAAACAGATAAATCTCTAGAACCCAAAATTTACAATAAAGATAAAGAATATGGATGATTGTAAAAAGAGAAAGATTAATCAGTCTATGGTCAGGGTGTATCTAGGCCTAGTTCACAAGCTAACCGTAGTGTAAATAGCAATTGTTTTTTTTTTTNAGTTTCAAATTGCATGAAAACTGGAACATGTTGTGGAAAACCTTTAAAATCAGCATTGAAAAAAATACTTGGAATCAGTTGAAAAATCTTATTCAACTGAAAAATAAGGAAATTTTTTTCTCCTGTGTAATAATTTATTTCTATTTATCTAAAATAAAATTAATCTAGCGGTAGTTCATTAACGACGAATCATAAGAACTTGAGTTTTTTGACAATAGGCCTCAAAGATAGAATTCATACTGGGAATCTAGTAGTAGACTTAATTTTTCGTGTTAAATAAGAAAAAGTTTTTATTTTTACACATAATAAATCATTTCAAGTTAGTTTACAAGTAATATATATTTTAATATATGAGTTTTTTAAATATATTTTAAAAATTTGTTTTAAAATATATTTATTATTAACAGTGTATATTGCGATTAACAAGTTGATGTGCTTATTTTTATGAAGCAAATATATTTGAGGTTAGTTTACATGAATCCACTTTTTGAAAATAACTATCGAAGCTATTATAAACCATATGAGAAATTTTGTGGATTGTCTCGTACCATTTATTTTAGGGGAGTTAAGGTTCGAAGCTGATACAACATCTTGGCATGGGTACAAGTGACCCTTGGTACGCCTTTATTTTTAATTGTATCTTATATATTCATGAATTTAATATATAATGTGTTAGTGCTTATATTATAAACAAGATTATATATAATAGCATAACACGCTTTCTAATGATTATGTTGATAGAAATATATCAAATTATTTTATGCGTTGGCCACAAATAACTACATGGTAGTTGGTATATTTAGAAAAAAAATTTCTTTGTCATGACCCAAAATATATTTTTAAATATTAAAGTGAGATTTGTTTTGTATTATTAATAAAACTTATTAAATCAGTAGTATAATGGCCCAAGGCGTAACTGACACAAAATATAGGACTGCCAATAACGAGGAGATCTGGAATCGCCGGGTGGGGTGGGTGCACTGAAGAAAATCTTTTACAATTTTTTTAAATATAATTAAACGTAAATGAGGGTGCATTTCCTGTACCTTTAAACTCTCCACGTCATTAAAACACTAACGTCATTATTCTAAATGCGTATAGCCCAAACGGATAGTGTGACGTGGTAGATTATTACTGACCAAAACATTTCAAAAACTGCAAAAATGTTTTATTTAGCACCACGTGATTTTTATTTATAGATTATATATACATGTAAATTATATACTGATCTATTTATAATTATATACACATTTTTGGAGCAGGGATGAGAAATAGAATTTTTGAGGAAATGCGCAAAGAGCGAGTGGGGAAGTATTTGGAAAAATTCACCTTTAATACTTTATATTTGAGCTCAAACCTCTTTGTTACCAAATCTTGAATTACAATCCACTTTATCACAAAGGTAGTTAATAAATAAATAAATATGATAGAGTTGCGAATTAACTTTATTAAAAATATACAATTGCGTGGTGCATTCTGTATGAATACATTATAAGATATTATTTTTTAAAGAAGCATTACCAACCAAATTCTTTTATCCCTACATTGCAGTTCTCACACGGCAATAAAAGAAGAAAGACAAATCTGCTTCACGCAAAGAAACGTCAGCAACTCAATCTCTTATAAAAGCGCTGATATCTACTTCCTTGACAGCTGTGTCGATGAATCCGGCTAGTCCAAGGGTGACAGCATCAGCGACATCCAGAGTGTAGTGGTTCTGCACAGAGTTTTGGATCATCTTCACTACTGCGGCGTCCAGGTCGTTGTGACTCACCTCCACGTCAGCAATCGTCCTACATGGAACAGAGAGCACAGGTAACACATTGAATATGTTCATTGCTCAGTGGTCTACCATCCATTATTTAGATAGAAGAACTAATGATGCTCCATCCCTTTTACCTTGATACCATTCATCCCTTATATCAGCGGCTACCAACTGGGGATACGCGTACTCTCTGGGGTACGTGCCAGGACTTTGGGAGAATGCGAAAATATTTCAATAATGGCGGAAAAGCTAGATATGTCAACAGTGTAAGACAAAATATCAGCCAAAATTTATGAAATTAACTCAACAATATGGTGAGGGGTGGTGAGTTTCTTCTATATTTGACCTCTAGAAGATGATTTAAATTTCAACCATACACATTTTTTTATCACTATTAATAAATTAAATTTGCTAGTTTTCAATGTAGCTTTTGGCTTATGAATATAAAAATATACGCATTGTTTATTCACATTATTTTATTGTATTTTAATACCATTATTAACCAATTTATCTTAATTTGCAATAAATAAGACCAAGATAACTACCACTATATTAATCAAGAATTTTGTTAATATTTATGGTACAATCTATGGAAATGGGCTGCCTAGGGTTACGCAAGCGATAAAAGTTTGGAAACCACTGCATTATATGACTGTTGTGGGTAATCAGTTTATTCCTTGATATTGCTTTTAAACCCATTAAATTCTGTTAGATTTTATTTCCAGGCCTCCACCGTAGTTCGGATTCCACGTTAAACGGTAGGTCCTCCATTTTATCTCACAATCATACTACCATTACACATTAGCGTAAGTGCGTATAACCCGAACCATTAGTAAGACGCGGTGCTAATAATAATAACTTTTATTTTCCGTACGGTCTTTCTGCACACTAATCTACTAAGAGGGACGTCTTTCATTCGGCCTCTACATCTAGCTGTAGATTTATTTGTACATTAACTAATTTCGATATTTAAATCACGGACCAAACAAACAATAATAACTGTGAAATATATTTGCATTGGTGAAATCAAATAATATTTTGTTGTATTGTTTAAAAAAATATGTAATTATTTTCATAAATGAATAAATACTCTTATATCTCAATGATCACATTTTATTTTTTAGATAAAGCTATTTAATTATTTCATCAAATAATAGTCGATTTTAAAATATAAAATTACTATGGATATAATTTTAGTAAATGTTTTTTAACTAAACTTTAAATAAACCCTCATTATTTTACCTATAAATTTAAGTTTATTTTCGGTTTGTGTTGGATGAAAGCGTCTTTTATTTTCAATCATCAGCTTTGAACGTTCTATAGTAGTTTATATATATATATAACTAATTTTTCGAATTATCAATTTGTCGTTCATATTTTATGACAGCCAAAACTATATTCCATATATAAGAACCGATTTTGGTTTTGCCAACTTCATTTTTTTGATAACTTACTATTTTAGACTAAGTCTTATATTATAAATATCTAAAACAGAAAAACTAAATAATACCAATATGTATCTATACCTAGATATGCTGATGATTAAAATTAACCATTCAATAAAAGTGAATTAAAGCATTCCGGGGTGTTCCCATTTTAAAGGTAGTATCTTATTATTTCACCTGTCTAATTTGTAAATACATATATGATATTAATTTATATATATATATATATATATATATTAAAAGAAAATATTATTAAATAATATAATAAAAGATGTAATAATACTTATAGCTATTATTATTACTACTATAACATGTATTGTAATTATATCTCTGTATATTTAAATGTGTAGTCAGTTTACCATGAAAAGTAGCAGTCCTACCTACATGGATTACATTATGACCTTACATGATAAGCTACGTAATAATGGGATTGTGCAAGGTCTGTTTGCTATATTTCAGGGTAGCTGGAGTGTATGTTTACATATTATTTCAGATAGAAAACTCATTTCATATAATACGAGGATATGAGTATTATTATTTTTTAGGGTGATTTAATTATGGTGTTGGAAAAAATATTCCCCCATAACCTTAGCTGCGATCAGAATATATTTGTAATGATTTGGCTTTTAAAAATCTATTATTTCAAATATACACTGACAGATAGAAATTTAGATAGCTAAAAATATAGACATTAATTTTAACAATAGTTATATATTGCATATCCTATATAAGAGTGTGAAATTATGTAAAATGTTGTTGGTCGTTAATATTTTAATGGTGTTATTATAGTTTTATTTTTAATATAAATTTTTAGGATTGGATCTTATACATTTTACACTTAAAATAAATCGGTTTATTAGAATTAAGAATTTATTAAATTATTCGAACTAATCGTCTTATGTCATCATAATGGTTCTAAGTTTTATAAATTAGGACACCATTCCTCTAATATTACGTAGAGATTCGAGTTTGGTTGGAAGGAGCAAGTAAATAACTAAATCATAGCTTCAATGAATAGACAACCATAGTGATGTTAATTTACGCGTATTCCCAAACAATTGCTTAGTTTTACAACTAGAGTAATACATATATATTACCTTAAAAATATAGCAAAAAAACAAACATGCAAACATTAGAATAGCTTGAATATTTTGAATAACCTAATTATTGAAAGAGACAAAAATTAAAGTTTGATTTGACTTTAGTGAATGGCCGCTGAGAACTATGTACCAGTCTATGACCCTTATTGCCCTTGAGGACTATGTGCCAGTATATGACCCTTATTGTCCTTGAGGACTATGTGCCAGTATATGACCCTTATTGTCCTTGAGGACTATGTGCCAGTCTATGACCCTTATTGTCCTTGAGGACTACGTGCCAGTCTATTACCCTTATTGTCCTTGAGGACTATGTGCCAGGTTATGACCCTTATTGTCCTTGAGGACTACGTGCCAGTCTATTACCCTTATTATCCTTGAGGACGGCCGTATAGGACTATGTGCCAGTCTATGACCCTTATTGTCCTTGAGAACTACGTGCCAGTCTATGACCCTTATTGTCCTTGAGGACTATCCCCACTTCACCTACCTATCCAGTGTCTAGCCCTGACTTAAATGTTTCAAGGGAAATTTTGAGAAACATCAAAGTGAAATAAAGCTACAAACATACATTTTAAGATTAATAAATCTATACTAAATAATTTAAATAGTTTTTGTTACTAGAATAGTTAGTATTTTTTTAATTAGTTGAGTGTTTTTATGTTTTTATTATTTAGTAAAGTGATTGTGTATATATAATACTTTGTGGTTGTTCCTACACACTGAGTGTAGGTAACGAAAACAACGATGATATTTTGTCCATCACCTGGTTCTCGTTATAACCAAACTAGGTTCTATTTAATTTTGACTCAGATAGCATATTTTGTCGATTCAACTAACCCGATGGCTGTGGTCTTGACGGTCCCAAGTGTCGCATAGTACCCAGAAGGCCCTCCCACCAAATATACGTTCACGTCAAAATCGGCCTCGACACCGTTGATAGTGACTGTCAGCTCTCCTCGTTCCAACGTCACGCCGTTCAAGAGACTTACGTCGTACCTATACTTCATCTGGAAAAAATATAACAAAACCAAGTTGGTTAAAACGTATTAATAAACCCTTTAGAGTATGGAAGGTTGGGGTACAATTCCTATAAAGTAACTGTTTATATGATTCATGTCTTTAAATAATTGGTAAATTTATATATGTTATGTACAAGCCACAAGGATCTGTCGGTATCTCACTAAGGTGCCTTCGAATGATTACATATCAAGTCTCATGTTTAGCTTAAAAATTATAATTTTAAATTTTGGTTTTACTGTGGTTTTTTTATTTCTTGATAAGAACGTGTTTATTTTGGGCCAATCTTTGAGTAACAAATTCATATCGGAAATAAGGGAATGGTTTTGAGGCGATTTTTTTTTGGAATCAATGTAAATATTTTAGCGTAATTCATTTAAGGTTCAGTGGGTAGTGATTTTAGGCACAATATTATTTTTATTTCATTATAAAAGAACAATACATTTCTAAGTAATGCATCAAAGATGGGTGATAGGTGACATTGACATTTTGTATTGCCTGAATAAAATTGTTAAAACATCTGTTATATTTCAGATATCGTCATTTTATGTAGATTCTTTTATAATTTGTTTTGGGTTACTTAGTTACTGTTAGTACTTTCAATTTTTTACTTTAAATAGAGGTTTTATTTCACACTGATTCTCACTAACTGTTAAGGCTGTACTTATTATAACTACGATAAGGAGTTAGGGGTGCGTAAGACTGAAATTAGAAGAAGTGTATCTACATTTGCTTGACGTTGTAATTGAAACTCATTTAGGAAAAAACATCCTCAACAAACATAGCGGGGATTCAATGGATCTCTTTGTCATCGGCAGTCTAGCCAATTGCGAGAGTGATGCCTTATACCATGCAGCCACTAAAGTAGGTTTTAAATTTGTTAAAATAATACAAAATGGGATAGAGGTTACGTAATCACAAAAGATTGGATATTACTATAAAATAAATCTACTAAATTGATTATTAAATAAATGCAAAATATAATAACTAAACTTTGTCTGTCACTTTTTATAAAAAATAACTATGGATTAACAAATCTGTCATTTCGTAGATTTAAATTGAAATACTGACAAGAATGTCTTTTTGTCTCAAATGGCCTTAATAAAGTTCTTCCGAACATTACTAAACCTAAACAAGTTCTAAATAAAAAACAATTAAACGATTTTAAAAGGATTTTAAAATATATGAAAATTTGTTAAAATTCATTATTAATTGTCATTGTCAAATCATTATGTACTTTATACCTCTTCTTTTACTACTACATACTACTAATACTACTACTACCACTACCACTGCTACAACTACTACAACTACTACTACTAATACTTCTGCTAATAATAATGATATTATTAAAAATTCTTAGCTCTGTGTATATATTAATATTTGACTTTAAAATGAGAACATTTAAATTTATTGTATTACAAATAAAATAATTATATGGAAATGAGAATTAACAAACTAAAGGAAGAATTAATGTTAAAATTAATACAGAATGAAGATAAATGATTTAAACAAATTATAAAATTGTAAAAACTGGTTTATTGAATTAGAATATAACCACAGCTAAAACGAAACTAAACAAATTAAAAATCTGTAAACTTATAGAGCCAAATTGAGAGGAATTATAACTGTTAGTTTGAAAATCAAACACTTTAAAATATTTACTTAAAAGCATAAAAACTTTATATTCCACCCACGCCAGCTCTAGCTTTCAATGATCGATCCTTAGCTCACCTTTAATATTAGCTTTCTATATCTATATATTCTGTTCTACATACATGATCCTCAATTTCCTTTCAAATTATACAGCATTAGATTTATAAAACATGGATGACGTAACTCTAGAACCTTACAACAATTATTTCATAACCATGTTTAACATTTCTTATAAATACCCATTTAATCAGTCATCAACAATGGCAAATATAACCTGTCAAATTATTGCAAAACGCAAGTTTTCTTCTATAAATGTTTATTTAAATTTTTCAATCCTCTTTCATATTGTCAAAACATAAATTTTTTTTAGCATCTTTGACATTATTTTCCAACTATAAATTTATCTCTAATATTTTATTATTAATTTTCTAATTTTTTATTTTATTTATTCTATATCGTTACTCTCTATGATGTTATTTTAAATAACGAGAGATTTCTAAAATTAAAATCTACTGCTGGTCCTAAATAAACAACATAAGCTATCAAGGAAAAAAGGACTATGTTTCGGATTAGACATTTGAACTATTACTTACATCAACTATTGTACTATCCGCTTTTCTTGAATAAAATATGATTAAAAAATAAATCCTTTTGATTAAGATTATCTTAAGAAATTTTTATCTCTCCACATGTTAGAATTATTACATCTTGAAATAATTAACCTAAACTAATAATCACGATAAATGTATTTCTAATTACTTTTATATTATTTTATGCTTTATAACTTGTATTATATACTATTTTTATCTGTTCTATTGTTAATTTTTCATTTGAATATTTTAAATTGTTTGATATTGCTCAAATGAACCAATAAAAATTATAACAAGATTTTAAATATAATTTTTTTCTCATTTCTAATAAGTAATAATATATTTTAGTACCGCATATTACCACCAGTTCGGATTTTACGTATATTTATATATACAGGTTAATCAAATATGCTAGGGATGTGGAAGGTTGAATTTAAAGAAAGAGTACCCACATTTAAGTGGATGAAGAGTGCAAAAACATTTAGGAAAAACCTTCCTCAATACACCTTACTGAGATTAGAACCCCGATATATCTATCACCGGCACTCCTTACACCATGCAGCCACCAAGGTTAGTTATAATATTATTATTTTTACTTTATAATTGATACATCTTTAAACAAAGCTCTACGTATTTATCTCTAAAATGAAAAAAGATAAATCTCTAAAATAGCTGTTTTAATATCTATTATTCTAGATCTAGATTTATGCTAATACATGTTTTTAATTTGTTGTCGTGTTATTTTAGCTGTATCTATAAAATATATCAATAAACTGTTTTAAAATTTTAAAATTAGTTTTAAATATTTCTAATTTAATTTTCTTTGTTATGTATTAAATTTATATTTAGTTCATATATATATATATATTTTGTTGTTGTTGTAAATTCTAGCTTCCATCCTTCTCTTATATTTGTAACACAAACAATTTCAGTTTTCTACTTTTCAAATCTTCTCTTATATCAATAGCGCTCCTTACTTGTAATATTTTTTAGAATGTTTTCTATAATGTTAAACTAAGATGTGTGCCTTACTACCCAAACGGAATATTTGTAATTTAACTTTATTGAGGATGTAGGTGAGGGTGGGACGGCTAAAAGAAATTCTGTCAACTTATATGAAAGGAGAGATTTTAAAACAACTTTGATCAAACATATCTGTATGTATGGTTGAGATTCAAACCCCAACCTTCTGGTCACCAGCACACGACATATATGAGACTATATCCTTTGTCCAGATGACCATCTATTCGGTCTAATATCTGAAAGAATGTATAAAATTGGTAACCGGCCTCCTGGTATAGTGGTGCTCGGTACACCTGGCTATGAGTCTAGAAGTCCCGGGTTCAAATCCTGCCTGGTATCTTGAGTATTTATCCCGATAGGGGGACAAGCCCAACAGTCACCAGGGATATGTTAGCTAGGTTTAGGTGAGGTTTAATTATTATTATTATTATTATTATTATTATTAGCACCGCGTCTTACTACCCGTTCGGGTTATGCGCACTTACGCTCATGTGTAATGGTAGGGTGACTGTGAGATGAAATGAAGGACCTACAGTTTAACGTGGAATCCGAACCACGGTGGAGGCCTGGCATTCCTCACATTCACAAGATGTCTTGTCAGAGGTGAAGGAAGGGTTTGGTAATCAGATAAATCTGTGCCGGAATCGAGGATTGAACCCCAGCCGCCAGCACAGAAGTCTGACACCTTACCCCTAGACCACCAGGTCACCAAGGTTTAAGTGTTTCCACTGATTTCACACCCGCAAACTATCACCATCACCTCATCTCTCCGGGACATGAAAGGAGACTCTAAGGAAAGGATGTACAGTTAGTATATTTGGGCATCCGTTGGGCAACGGTACATTATTACCGGTTAAGATTTCCACAAACTGGTCTAGGAGTGATGTAACAAAGACAAGAAATATACATATATATTATTACTATCGGTAATATGAAAATTAGCACCTGGACACGGAGATTGAAACCCGGACACATAATTTAACCAATGTCAATGAGAATAATTTAATTATCTACAACATTTTATTATCTTATAACAATAATTAATACATGGTATCGATCTAACTAGGTCTATATGTATAGCACGAACTATATTTTAACCTAAGTAAAGAGGTTCAATGTAATCAGGGGCAATGTCTGAACAAACAGTAATAGAAGAAAGAATGTGCACTTACCAGAGCCCCATTCACCTGAAGGTTTGAACCCAGGACATAATCCTCATTAGGGTCGACTATCACATCAGTGGCACGGCCGACATTCTCGATGTGATGAACTGCGCCACCTGTGATCTCAAGCAGGTATATACCTTCCTGTAAGAACAAGCATATTGGTGATTGTAGTTGTTTACAAGTAGCTAGCTGGGTGTCTAAACCTCGCGTCTCCACTAGTGGTAACTACAACTAGAGAGAGGTCATGAACTACATGTCTCCACTAGTGGTAACTACAACTAGAGAGAGAGGTCATGAACTACATGTCTCCACTAGTGGTAAACTACAACCAGAGAGAGGTCATGAACTACATGTCTCAACTAATGGTAACTACAACTAGAGATAGGTCATGAACTACATGTCTCTACTCGTGGTAACTGACAACAAGAGAGTGGTCATGAACTACATGTCTACACTAGTGGTAACTATTACTAGAGAGAGGTCATGAACTACATGTCTCCACTAGTGGTAACTACAACTAGAGAGAGGTCATGAACTACATGTCTCCACTAGTGGATAACTACAACTAGAGAGAGGTCATGAACTACATGTCTCTACTCGTGGTAACTACAACTAGAGAGAGGTCATTAACTACATGTCTCCATTAGTTGTAACTACAAATAGAGAGAGGTCATGAACTACATGTCTCCACTAGTGGTAACTACAACTAGAGAGAGGTCATGAACTACATGTCTTCACTAGTGGTAACTACAACTAGAGAGAGGTCATGAACTACATGTCTCACACTAGTTGTAACTACAACTAGAGAGAGGTCATGAACTACATGTCTCCATTAGTTGTAACTACAACTAGAGAGAGGTCATTAACTACATGTCTTCACTAGTGGTAACTACAACTAGAGAGAGGTCATGAACTACATGTATCCACTAGTTGTAACTACAACTAGAGAGAGGTCATGAACTACATGTCTCCACTAGTGGTAACTACAACTAGAGAGAGGTCATGAACTACATGTCTCCATTATTTGTAACTACAACTAGAGAGAGGTCATGAACTACATGTCTCCATTAGTTGTAACTACAACTAGAGAGAGGTCATGAACTACATGTCTCTACTAGTGGTAACTGACAACTATAGAGAAAAATATTCAATTCTTTAGGTGCGAAAATCATAATTGTAATGAACAAAGTGTTAACATTATGTCTTGATTCTTATAATTAACCAAAAGTTGTCAATGATCATCAAAGTATGTTGACTTGTAAGGTAGTTTAGTTATTTGAAGAAAAATAGTTACTTTTATTTCATACCTATCTTTTAACACAATATGTACAAATGCATATACTTTATACACATTTAATAACATGAACTATGAGAGATATTGAATTTTAAAAATAATTAAGAACTAGAATTTAAAAAAATATATAATTAAATTAAGTGTGTAAGGTTGGATTAAACGTTGGGTTTGCTATTGTGTAAAATATTTGTGTCATGCAACCAAGGGTTAAAACTAAAATCAAATTTTTATGTTTAGAAAACACTGCTTTGTCCATGACTCTAAATCAAGATTATTGACCTTGTGAATTAAGAGCTAGTTAATGTATTATTAGATCATTATGATGTAATGCTGTGTGTCTAGGATGAAATCCTTACACAATATTTTGATTATAATTATTTGTAAGATTTAAGGCTCTTTATCTACTACTAGTTCTATAATAAATGGTATATTATCTCTTACATTCGATTCGAAAGAGTCGGTGTAGTCTGGAACTCCAATGTTAAGAGGAGCGTCTTCATTGTTCCAAGCGACAGAAGCCAGAAGTGCGTCTAGGTACGCGGCTTCATTAATGTAGATATCACCTGGAGGTGGAGCTCTGAAATAAATGATTCACCTTATAACAATGGAATACAGAACAATTTCAAGGGTAGAGCTCATTGTTTACTCAAGTTTTGGTAGTAATAAGAGTGTAAAGGCTCCTCCTACCAAAACATTACTATAGAAAGGAAGGAGGAGTATTTTTTTTACTGAAGCACGTTTGGAAAACAACGAGTTAAGGTTGTCATCTCTTTGAAGGTTGAACATTAGGATCGTTACATGTTAGTTATAAGCTTCTTAAAATTGAGTCGTCAAACATAATTCTATTTCGTAGGCGTGTACCATAATAAATTATTTTAAGCAACATCAGATTTAATTTCCAAATAAGGGCATCGTTTATCAAACATGCTATTTTATGATTAAAACATGGACTGGTTACCTAAATGACGAGAACTAATTTAAGGTATTCGAAAAAAGGATGATTAGAAAGATAACCAGTCCAAATTTAGATGAATATAATAGAGAGTAGAGGAGGTTACATAATGTTAAACTACATGCCCGGTAGTTATCATCATAAACTGTTAAGGTAGTCTAATCTTAAAAAGTGGGCAGGACATTCAGTGCGAATTGAAGTAGCTAAATCTACGTTCAAGATATTGACTGGTAAACTTAATGGGAAGACTCCATTGAGGATAGCTAGAAGCAGATGGAGGGGGATGACAGTAGAAAGGATCTTAAACATAGGGTTTGATGAAGGGGACGGGGTAAAATTAGTTCAGGATAGAGATATAATGTGTTGAGGTGAACTAGATGGAAGAAACTCAATATAAGAGTAGGGTCTAATGAGATGGACTAGATGGAAGAAACTCAATATAAGAATAGGGTGTAATAAGATGGACCAGATGGAAGAAACTCAATATAAGAATAGGGTGTAATAAGATGGACCAGATGGAAGAAACTCAATATAAGAATAGGTTGTAATGAGGTGGACCAGATGGAAGAAACTAAATATAAGAGCAGGGTGTAGTGAGGTGGACAAGATGGAATAAACTAAATATAAGAGTAAAGTGTAGTGAGGTGGACCAGATGGAAGAAACTAAATATAAGCGTAGGGTGTAGTGAGGTGGACCAGATGTAAGAAACTCAATATAAGAATAGGTTGTAATGAGGTGGACCAGATGGAAGAAACTAAATATAAGAGCAGGGTGCAGTGAGGTGGACCAGATGGAATAAACTAAATATAAGAGTAAAGTGTAGTGAGGTGGACCAGATGGAAGAAACTAAATATAAGAGTAGGGTGTAGTGAGGTGGACCAGATGTAAGAAACTCCATATAAGAGTAGGGTGTAGTGAGGTGGACCAGATGGAAGAAACTAAATATAAGAGTAGGGTGTAGTGAGGTGGACCAGGTGTAAGAAACTCAATATAAGAGCAGGGTGTAATGAGGTGGACCAGATGGAAGAAACTCAATATAAGAATAGGGTGTAGTGAGGTGGACCAGATGGAAAAAACTCCATATAAGAGCAGGGTGTAATGAGGTGGACCAGATGGAAGAAACTCCATATAAGAATAGGGTGTAGTGAGGTGGACCAGATGGAAGAAACTCCATATAAGAGCAGGGTGTAATGAGGTGGACCAGATGGAAGAAACTCAATATAAGAATAGGGTGTAGTGAGGTGGACCAGATGGAAGACACTCAATATAAGAGCAGGGTGTAGTGAGTTGGAGCAGATGGAAGAAACTCAATAAAAGAGCAGGGTGTAATGAGGTGGACCAGATGGAATAAACTAAATATAAGAGTAGGGTGTAATGAGGTGGACCAGATGGAAGAAACTCCATATAAGAGCAGGGTGTAGTGAGGTGGACCAGAATGGAAGAAACTAAATATAAGAGCAGGGTGTAGTGAGGTGGACCAGATGGAAGAAACTCAATATAAGGATACGGTGTAGTGAGGTGGACCAGATGGAAGAAAATCAATATAAGAGTAGGGTGTAGTGAGGTGAACTAGATGGAAGATACTCAATATAAGAGTAGGGTGTAGTAAGGTGGACAAGATGGAAGAAACTCAATATGAGAATACGGTGTAATGAGGTGAACTAGATGGAAGAAACTAAATATAAGAATAGGGTGTAATGAGGTGGACCAGATGGAAGAAACTAAATATAAGAGTAGGATGTAATGAAGTGGACCAGATGGAAGACACTCAATATAAGAGCAGGGTGTAGTGGGGTGGAGCAGATGGAAGAAACTCAATATAAGAATAGGGTGTAGTGAGGTGGACCAGATGGAAGAAACTCAATATAAGAATAGGGTGTAGTGAGAGTGGACCAGATGGAAGAAACTCAATATAAGAAAAGGGTGTAGTGAGGTGGACCAGATGGAATAAACTCTATATAAGTATAGGGTGTAGTGAGGTGGACCAGATGGAAGAAACTCAATATAAGTATAGGGTGTAGTGAGGTTGACCAGATGGAAGAAACTCAATATAAGAGCAGGGTGTAGTGAGATGAACTAAATGGAAGAAACTAAATCTAAGAATAGGATATAGTGAGGTGGACCAGATGGAATAAACTCTATATAAGTATAGGGTGTAGTTAGGTGGACCAGATGGAAGAAACTCAATATAATAATAGGGTGTAGTGAGGTGGACCAGATGGAAGAAACTCAATATAAGAATAGGGTAGTAGTGAGATGGACCAGATGGAAGAAACTAAATATAAGAGCAGGGTGTAATGAGGTGGACCAGATGGAAGAAACTCAATATAAGAATAGGGTGTAGTGAGGTGGAGCAGATGGAAGAAACTCAATATAAGAGCAGAGTGTAGTGAGGTGGACCAGATGGAAGAAACTCAATATAAGAGCAGGTTGTAGTGAGACGAACTAGATGGAAGAAACTCAATATAAGGATAGGGTGTAGTGAGGTGGACCAGATGGAAGAAACTCCATATAAGAGCAGGGTGTAGTGAGGTGGACCAGATGGAAGAAACTAAATATAAGAGCAGGAAAGAGCAGGGTGTAGTGAGGTGGACCTGATGGAAGAAACTAAATATAAGAGCAGGGTGTAGTGAGGTGGACCAGATGGAAGAAACTAAATATAAGAGCAGGGTCTAGTGAGGTGGACCAGATGGAAGAAACTCAATATAAGAGCAGGGTGTAGCGAGGTGCACCAGATGGAAGAAACTCAACATAAGAATAGGGTGTAGTGAGGTGCACCAGATGGAAGAAACTAAATATAAGAATAGGGTGTAATTAGGTGGACCAGATGGAAGAAACTAAATATAAGAATAGGGTGTGGTGAGGTGCACCAGATGGAAGAAACTCAATATAAGAATAGGGTGTAGCGAGGTGCACCAGATGGAAGAAACTCAACATAAGAATAGGGTGTAGTGAGGTGGACCAGATGGAAGAAACTAAATATAAGAATAGGGTGTAGTGAGGTGGACCAGATGGAAGAAACTCCATATAAGTATAGGGTGTAGTGAGATGGACCAGATAGAAGAAACTAAATATAAGAATAGGGTGTAGTGAGGTGGACCAGATGGAAGAAACTCCACATAAGAGCAGGGTGTAGTGAGGTGCACCAGATGGAAGAAACTCAACATAAGAATAGGGTGTAGTGAGATGGACCAGATGGAAGAAACTCAATATAAGAATAGGGTGTAGTGAGGTGGACCAAATGGAAGAAACTAAATATAATAATAGGGTGTAGTGAGGTGGACCAGATGGAAGAAACTAAATATAAGAGTAGGATGTAATGAGATGAACTAGATGGAAGAAACTCAATATAAGAATAGGGTGTAATGAGGTGGACTAGATGGAAGAAACTCAATATAAGGATAGGATATAGTGAGGTGGACCAGATGGAAGAAACTCAATATAATGATATGGTGTAATGAGGTGAACTAGATGGAAGAAACTAATATAACGATATGGTGTTTTGAGGTGAACTAGATAGAGCTAACTCACGATAAGGGTAGGGTCTCATGGGGAGGGCTGGACATATATAGCTTAAGATAGGTTAGATTTTAATGATGCTGATTGGATAACATTAGTTCCAAAGTGGATAGGTGGTTTAATTTTGTAAGTGTTGCAATACATTTTAGAGTTTCCTATGCCATAAGGTGAATAAATAATTAAATAATATTTTCAGTAAATATCGATAAGGTTAGATCAGGTTCTAAATTTACTTCACACATGTACAAAAATTGAGCCAGATTCATCGATAGGGGGTTGACATCACATTTAAACATACACAAAGCCTCATTTTATTTGTCACCCGAATCATCAATGGACATTTTAGGTAAAACTCATCATTCTGCCCCTATATCTTGTCTTTAATTGGCTGATTATAATGGCCTTACGTACGGGTACTGCGAGGTAAATACGGACAATCTACTACCGGGGTTTAGCTGTACAATGTAAACTAATGAGTGTATTTCCTATATAAGGTCATTGAGGATAGCGCCAGGTCTGGGCTGGAAGCTCATGGATTTGAGATATGCTCGTCCTTGTGGTACTGACCTAGCTCTGGCGGGACAATGGCTTACCACTCTTGGCTGCAGGATGTACCTCAACTGGTAACCCCGGCAAAGTGCCTCCTCGTGGTACTGACCTAGCTATGGAGGGACAATGGCTTACCTCTCTTGGCTGCTGGATGTTTATCAACTGGTAACCCTGGCAGAGTGCCTCCTCGTGGTATTGCCCTAGCTCTGGAGGGACAATGGCTTACCACTCTTTGCTGCAGGATGTTCCTCAACTGATAACCCTGGTAGAGTGCCTCCTCGTGGTACTGTCCTAGCTCTGGAGGGACAATGGCTTACCACTCTTGGCTGCAGGATGTTCCTCAACTGGTAACCCTGGCAGTGTGCCTCCTCGTGGTACTGCCCTAGACTTGACGGGACAATGGCTTACCACTCTTGGCTGCAGGACGTTCCTCAACTGGTAACCCTGGCAGAGTGCCTCCTCGTGGTACTGCCCTAGCTCTGGAGGAACAATGGCTTACCACTCTTTGCTGCAGGATGTTCCTCGACTGGTAACCCTGGCAGAGTTTCTCCTCATGGTACTGCCCTAGACTGGACGGGACAATGGCTTACCACTCTTGGCTGCAGGATGTTCCTCAACTGGTAACCCTGGCAGACTTTCTCCTTGTGATTCAACATCCACACGGTTTTACACAAAGGATGGGTTCAGCTAAGTTGAAGTCATTTGATAGGGAGTAAATTGGAAGGAAGAAGGGATCCGCTAAACTTTTGGTAGAGAGTACCTTCCAGGATAGCTTGTCAGGCCACTTCCACGAGGTATCCGCTGTGAGACTTAGTTCTAAGGCCCTCTTAGGGTGATTGGGGGAGTTAAACACCAGACCATCTCCAAGGAGTTAACGCTCCTACGTAAACAAACGTCCATCACTCAAGGAAGAAGGAGCCAGACCCTCCCGCAGGGGGAAACTGGCCTAGTCAATGCGGGGTTTTTCTTAACTGTCCAGTGATGACAGGGAACAGTACTGGGCACGAGGTTATCGGTTTCTAATTTGTCCACTGCGTTTGTTTAAAAAAAATTCTTGTGAGTGAAGATATTTGATGTATTAAATTAAATTGGAAATTCCAGCAGGGGTAAGTGCCGCCCTTCCCCCTTTCCCTTGTATTGATTCAACATTTTGGTTGTGATTATTGGTACTTAAGTACATGTTTATTTTGGAACTTAGCTGTTTTTCGTAGGACAACTAGATAAAGAGACCAAAAATAACTGTTTTTATTTTTACGAATAAATAGTGTTATATTTGTTTTGTTTAAAATGATGATAGCAAAAACTATCAACGTAATACTTTTTACAAAGGCACAATCTCTCCAAGTGAATTTACGTAAAGTTATAGTTTCTAATACGGCGAAACTATAAAACCATGGTTTAGAAAAAATATGACTCATGTAATTCTAGCATGAGCAAATCTAAGTTTTTTGCCTTGAATAAAATTAATCTAAGTATAAAATATAATTGTATTATTTATTTTGTGCATGGATTCAATCAAAACAAATTGAAAAAAGGGTGGACTTACATTATGTTAGCATAACTAAAAGCTAGATAATAAATTTATAGGAAAAGTCTTATTTGACATAAAAAAGATTTACAAGATATACATTCACTTATTTATACGTCAAGCCATTTGATCTGCAGCTGTCATTTTTGATAAACATTATCAATATATAAAATTGATTTTGTATAAATATGATATCCATGTTGACGTAAGAATGTTTTTATTATCAAAATTATATTTTGGTGTGTAGTTGTTAGAAGCATAAGAACAATTAACTTATTTTCTGTAAATAATACTGTTTATACTTTTAATATTTACAAGCCTTTCATTCTAATTTATTATTATTTATTAAGATATTATTTACTATATATACTATTAGTTGATTTAAAATCAGTCATAAATATGTTTATTGAAAATGAAAATATCTTAGCTTAGCTAAGAAGAGTATTTATTATAAATATTAAAACACATGTATTTTTAAATTATTAACTAAAATTTAGCACTCATATTTATAGTATTTTATTCCACAGCCTGGGGGACATAAATAAACACTACTATATATTTAAAGGCAAGATAGACACATATTAAAATATAGTCATAAACCTAAATCTTAAATGTTTTTCTAGTTTGTTGGTATTGACATAGCGTTCCTTAAACTCCACTATTGATGAAGAACTCCCAATGTTAATTGATTTAAACTTCATTTTACATAAAAGATGGAATTTTTATTCACATAATTATTTAGGAATGTCAGTGGCAACAGAACCAATAAATACATCCCCCAGTACTTTCAACCATTTTCTTTAGTTTTTGGATTATATTTACAAATTATAAAGTTAATGGGAGATTCTAGAACTGTGTTTAGGGTATTAACTGGCAAACCCAATGGAGAAGATCTAGAGGTAGATGGGAGGTGATAGGGATGGTGGACTCCTTTTGTAAGTGCGGCGATGAACTTTCATATTCCTAATGGCATAAAGTAAGTAAGTAATGTATTATGATGAACAAAATGACTACTTAAAAACATTTTAGTGAATTTCGTAATTTCTTACATATTATTAAAATAAAATATTATAATAAGTTATTACGTAGGCCATATTATTGATATAATTGTTTAGGAATGAATACTAAACAAAATGTTGAGAATGTTAAGAACATGATAGTACCTGACAGCAGCTATTAGGACGGCTAAAACCAAAAATAACTTCATGTTGACTGTTTTAAGGTATTCTTGAAAATGATAAAAATTCAATACCTTGGAAGTTTATTTATACGTGGAATTTTGTTGGGGATATATATATTTTATCAGTTGAAATTTGTATTAGAAATCTTTATCTAAACGCTCAGTGTCAATCTTATTTATGAAGCAATACATAAACATGACAGCACGTATTTGAAATGATACGTTTAATAAGTACCAATTGTTTTAATTATTAATGAGGGGCCAGTCATGCTATCAGTTGCATCATGCTTGTCATGTTTCTTAAGTGTTGTTTCACCTTTTCACACTTCAGATTATTCATTGATAATATTTTTAAATTATTAATTCAATAACTTTGTTAATTAGGACTTCCGCAGGGATAAAGGTTGAGAAAAAATCTTGTTGACATTGCACTAAAATATTTTTTTGGAAGCCATAAATAACAAATCAATAATCACAATTTATTAATAAGCCAGAATATTTCCTTGAACAAAATATAATCTCGAAGTCACCATTTAAATATATAAGTTTAGCTACGACACAAAATTTACAGTTTTTTTGTTTGTTAAAACTATAATTAATTTATTAAATTGTCATAAAGGAAAAATCATCAAATTATTATGAAACTTTATATTAATATTCTGGTCTTAGCAACACTATAATAAACTTGTATTGAACCCGTAAATAATTTGTATTTTATTTGCTTGAGTGGTTTTTAATATAAAAGACACAAGAAAATGACATACTTTAAAATTATAAATGTGTATATATTTATTTACAGGGTGTTCATTTGAAAACTTTCTACCAAAATATATCGAAAACAACGAATTTCATAAAAACTTATTTTAAACAAAAGTTGTTTAGCTCTGGGGGGAAAGTAAGGTGGTTAGGCTGGTATTATCTTTGGTGGCGTGATAAGGTGACGTAAAGGTCACGTTGATTCTTTTTAAACGAAACTCCCTATTTTTATAACTTATTCCTGTAGATCACGTAGTGCCATTTTCAAAATGTTTGTTTTAAGCGTTTTAAAATAAAAGCTATCACGAGAAATGAGCATCACAAGTTTTTGAGTCGCCGGCAGTGAGCGCGGCATTAGAATTTGACCTATTCAAACATAGTTCAGGAAGTTACAAGTGTTTGTGTGTAAGATGGTAAACAAAACACTGTTATTACTATCAGAGCCAGTTACAAGTTCATTATTTGTCTGGCTTGCCTTCTAATGTTAGCATCCAATCTTAGAAAAGGGTTTACAGTCTGGAAGATAGAAGAGAATTTATATTTCTGTACGAAGACAAGGCTCAATGTTCTCAAAGAACGGCAGCAACTTTCAACCAAGGTAAAAATGTATCACTAAGTTATGTTTTGGATCTTATTTCATAACTTAACGATGCTGTATTTGTCAAAAACGAAAAAATGGTATTGAGTGAAGTGGAAAATTTGGCTACTTATGTAACAAATCCCAAAGTTCAGTGTGGGAAGTATCTAACTCTACATGAGTATCAATTGGTTCTGTTCATAAGACAGCCATATTAATAAGTTTCATCCGTATAAAATGTATCTGCATCAAACATTAAGTGAAGATGACCCTGATAGGCGTGTACAATTTAGAGAAGAAATGATCAAATTATTGAATGAGAATATATTGTTATTAGAATTAATCTGCCTTTTTGACGGGTGCAATTTTTTCTTAAGTGGTTTTGTAAACAAAGACATCTGTCGTTTTTGGAGAGATCAAAATTCTCATATTTTTAAGGACAAACCTACACAGCAGCCAGAAAGAATAGATGTTTGGGCAAGTACAGGTGACACGATTGTTGGTCCGATATTTACTGATGGAAATTTGAAAGGGGATAAATACCTGGAAATGCTTGAAGAAGCTATTCATCCTTTCATAGTGCACGCCCTGGAAAATCAACTAGAAAATCATGGAAACATGAAGATTGAAGAAAATATTTTACATTTTCAACAATATGGAGTCCACCCGCTCTCCCCATACATTACTCGTTTATCAAAGGCTATACAACCAGTTTAGGGGACAACGGATTGGCAGAAGAGGACCAATTGAGTGGCCATATAGGTCACCGGATTTAACTCCCCTAGAATTTTTTCAAGGGACATTTAAAGTCCACTATTTATGTAACCAAGCCAGCAAAAACCGAAGAGTTAAAAAAAATGGCATGTTGAAGTATTATAAAAGTAAACCTACGAAACGTAAAAGGTGAATTCGATAATCAACTATATCCTTGTTTTACTAAAAATGAAGAGCATTTCAAAAATCTACTTTAACTAAAAATTTTAAAAAAAATCTTAATAATTATTTTACAAATACACATAAACGTGTACAAACACACAGAACACAGACAATATATATATCTCCCCGAGATTGGTTTGGATAGGCCAAATTTTAATGCCGCACCCGGTGCCGGTGCCGGTGACTCTGAATCTTGTGAGGCTCATTTCTCGTGATAGATTTTATTTAATAAATCTTAAAACCAACATTAAAAAAAAATAGTGTGACTGTCCGACTGCGCCATCTATCTAGACACAACGATACATGGACCAGGCAGCTTTGAAGGCTGCCATCTGTTGGAAGAAGAGGGAACTTCTTGGTGGAAGGATCTCCCCCACCCACACCGAAATATTTTGTCAGGAACCCTAGCCAGAAACTACTTTTGACTTGAGTGGTTTTATTTAGGGGAATGCTCATATTTTGTAAAATAATAAACTTTAATTAGTATTTGAGTTTAATGCTAAGACCTAAGGGGGTAATTTCAAATTTATATGAAATATAACTCTGCGTGTGTTTGGGTTGAGTGTATTTTGTTTTGATAACGTAGTTCCCACTTTTCATACCATAGGATTGTACTTTTGAGTCGTAGAACTGTTTAGGCTCAAGCTTCTGGTAGAAAATATCCTTCCTAGCTTATGATTAACTAAGTGTATGTTTCATGTAATAAAGTGTAATTATGATTAAGGCATAGGATAGACATTTTGTGTTTTGAGGGTTGGTACATATGGAGGTCTGAGTGGAAGAGTTTTGTTTATGAAAAGAAAAAGTGACTGGCGGCGTTTGGTGGACATAAACGAGCAAGCCACGGGGAAAAGCCCAAGTTTGGGTTTGGGAAAGCGGTCAGTTGTTACGTTATATTATTGTCTCATTGTGTGAATAAAGTACGAGTAGAGCAAGAATATATTATACTTTCTCCCACGGTAGTACCGGCGAGTAGCCAATCCTCAAGGACGTTGACCCACGGGGATACTTCGGCTGAATTTGTTCCCGGACTTGAGTAGCTGGCTTTACCGACGCTGAGCTGGGTGTATTTGTCCATCACTGAGAGTGATCACAAAATATTTTATCCATTATTTCTCCCCGTTATGGGATTTTTCATATTAATTGTTGTCATAGTTTTTTTTTGAATATTTAATAAACAACCCATTTGTTGAATCTTTTCTACTTACTCTAATTTCTTTAAACTTATTTATCCTTAGGTATAACGCTATCTAAATTGTTGTCTGGTAATTGAATTAGGGGAATGTTTATATATTTATATATTGTTGAGGTTGACCGTAGGGACGAGTGCCGCAATTGCTCCAAATTGCGTGTTCTGGGTAATGGTTTCTTGACCAGTTTTTTCTATAGTCTTTACTCACTTAGCACACTCTTTTTTGTTGACTAATTATTTTATTTTGTATTTGAACCCTATTAGTTAAGTTTTGGGTTAGAAATAGGGTTCACTTCTTACTCCGGTATCTTGCCGTATGTGGTAACCTTACTTCCTAAATAAGATAAATAGTCTGATAATTCAAGTTTATTTCCATTACTTGTCACTTGCTTCGTTAATCATGAGTTTCTTGCCATGCTCTTTTACACCTTTATATCCAATACATATATTTTCATTGGTCTTTCACATTTAACTAATTCTTTCTCCAATTAATCTTAATTCACTCCTATTTCACAACGTCACCTGCATTTAACATCACAAATTCCACCATCCTTCTTTAACACTGCACTTCAGCAAGTAATACATACATTACAATTTTAGATAGAATTGTGACAAAGTGCTTCCCTGTCTCACACTTCTTTCTCTTTGAAACCAGTCAGAGGACCTTTATAATATTTGTATACAATTGTGACAGTTATAATAGATGTTTCCTATTTTCTCCACAATAACTTTTACCAATACCCCTTTTCTCTAACCCAAACATATAATTTAATTAATTAACTTGACATATGCCTTTTGTTTAGGTCACTGAAGGCTATCATAGTGTTTTTGACAGGTTCTTCTCTTTTATCAGCAGAAAGAATGTGTCAAACATAGATCTTACTTGAAAGTCACATTGTACTTGCCTTGCATTTGATCTATTCTTCGTTCAACATTTGGGCATAGTAACTTTTCATATATTTTCAGGCAGTGACACATAAATGTAACACCCTCATGTATTTCACATTCTGACTTCCTTCATTTTTTATAAATGGGCAAAATAACTCCCTTTCTCCAGTCCTCTGGTATCTTTCTTTCCTTCCATAAAACTCGCATAGCTGGGTGTAAAACCTCTTTATACTGCTGCTCATATAATTTCAAACATCAATTCGTCTATTCTTGACGATTTCTCATAAGTTGCTCTTCTGTTAGTCTTTCCTGTAGTTATCAAATATGAAATTATTTTGCAATTCATTCCATATATACTGTATATATATATTCTCTCCCGTGTTATTTATTTCATTTCCTTCATATAATTCCTAAAAATATTATTTCTCTGTACTCATTAACTCCTCTTCTATCCACTAAAATTCTCCAATAGTATTCAGTATTTAAGTCAGCATATACTTAGGATTTATTTTGATTTTAGCTTCCTCATAAAGTATTTTCCTGTTTTCTGTGCAATTTTCTTTTATCATCTCCTGGAACTATACAAAATATTTCTCCTCCCCAAATTTAATAACTTTTACTGCTTCTTTAATGAGACGTTTTGATTTATCCCTCTTTTCTTCTTTCATGAAAATACTCTATACATGCTTTGATTTTATTTTTTTACGGGTTCTTCTGGATGATCTTTTCAGCATCGTGGTCTTTTCTTTCTCTGGCTTGATGTTCTGCCACACATCTGCTTCTACCAGTGTTTATCTGAATATTATCCATTATTTTTCCACAATCCTTAATTAAGAGCATTGATATACATCCTCAGATATAGATATGTCCATGCATATATTAATATGTATTATTAAGTACATATAAATACAGGGAATATATATATATAATCTAGTTTAAAAATATAAATATTTATATAGCAATTATATTTTACTATTCAGAATTTAAATAATATAAATTCAATATGAAAAGTTTTCACAAATTTCAAATAAGTATAAATTAGTATTATAAAAGGGAGTGATCTACTGAATTCCAACAATACAACCCCAATGAAACTATACAGTTTATACGCAGTATAAACCAAATCTAAGTTCAAGATACCCAAAAGAGGGATTGTTTACTAAAATATAAATTCTGATAAAAGTCAAACAACTTGAAATATTATGATAGAGCTCATATTGTATAAGGTGATTGCAATAAAACCTGTAATCAAATTACCAAGCAAAATGTTAAGAATGCCAAAAAATAAATGATTATTTCCGATAAGCTAGTGCGTCATTTTATTTCTTTACCTGTAACATACTGTTTACACAGACTCGAGTTTTCAAGACAACAATAGGTATATTAATTTCTTACATATTTATTAAGAAATAGTTGATAAGAAAATACAATTAAACTTGATAGGAATATATATTGTTTCTTATCTTCCGAAAACAATAAGATTAAATGGACTTCACCTATAACTTAAAGTTGAAATCGAATTAAACTATAGTGTCTATACCATTTGTATTTTATTTTTAGAATAAGCAATACATTTTTCATAAGAATTGCTTAGTATCTTACATTGTGACTCTGCTTACACAACTTCCAATTAAAGACTACAATAAATTCCTTCCTTGACAAAAATAATATGGCGTTTCCTTTAGAGATTTAAACATAGAATATCTGTATTATACATTGAATATCTGTGTTATACATTTCATCATATCCTATCCTAATAAAGAGTGGGCACTATCAAGTTTAGTATCCTGGTCTTCTCTATTTAAAATTACCATAACAAATTATGAAATAATAGCCTCAGATGAGCAAAGCTATGATAGGAAACTGAGGTTAAAACTGAAGGGCTCATTGGTTTACAAACTGGTGAAAATATGGACTATTGGAATGTGGAATGTGAGAGGAGTGTGTAGCAAAGAGAACTAAATGTCGGAGGAAATTATTGGAAGAAAAATTGATATTTTGTACATGTGTGTGAATTTAAGCGGAAAGGGAAAGATATTTTGATGACAAGTTATGGTATCCTAGCACTGTGGTCAGGTGTGGATGAATAGGTAAGGAGAAGTCAGGACGTAGGTTTAATCCTTAGCCCAACCAACCAATTTTTTGTAAGAAGATATGAGTTGATGTCATCTAGATTTCTATGGGTACGTATGAAAATAGTTATTCATCGAATTATGTTCGTTGCTGATTGTACTCCGGTGGAACGTGATGACAAGAATGTGAGAGCAGAATTTTGGAATGAGTTCAATGAAGTCTTGACTGCATGTGAACCAGGTGAAATAATTATTTTGTTAAAAGATATGAATGGACGGGTTGGTACACATAGAGATAATTCAGAAACAGTGTTAGAAAGGTATGGTGAGGACAGAAGAAATGAGGATGGTAGTGAATAAGTGAGTCTCTGTTTGTAAAAAGGTTTATTTGTGTCGAACACATGGTTTAAGCACAAAGATATTCATTTGTATACATGACAAAGGGGTGATTCTAGAACGATGACTGAATTTGTTGTTTATGATGAGAGAGTGATAAGTTTAATAAATAATATTAGGGATGTGCGTCAGTCTGAATGTGGAACAGATCTCTAGTGATTTCAGAAGTTGAATTGGGTAGGAATGTAGTGAGGAATCAGCACAAGAGTAGTAAGCAAGTAAAAGTGAACATAGAAATGTTTCAGGATAAAGGACTGAAAAGGCATGATTAAATATCGCTTGGCGAAAAATTATTTTTACAAGAGCATTATGTGAATAATTAACTACATACTATTGCAATTCAAAAGTATAAAACCTATTGAAAAAGGCTGCAGCTGAGGGCACGAAAGTTTTTTGTTGATTTGCAGTGGTGGGAAACTTAAAAAGAGATGCATGGTGGAATGAACTGGCAAAATAAGCTTCGAAAGTAAAGTAAGAACAATAAATAAATTATTATTATGTGACATGACGTAGAGGTTGGTTAAACAATAACGGATGTATTAATAGAGGAATGTATATCGCTATGTGGAACTGTTTCAAAAGAAGTGTCTGAATGGAGTGTGGGATTCAATGCACTAGCAGAAGATTGATTTTGTCTGTCCTCTTAAACTGCTCTGAGGAAGTCAGCCTTTGAAAACACTCCATGATTTAATTGATAAATTCAAGTATCGATGAATCAATGAATACTTATTTAAACTTTTTGAAATTTGTTATTGGCATGGCCAATGAGTTCCATATTATCATATTCGTTTACATATTTTTTTGTCGAGCACTTCCACAACTTAATCACTCCAGCGTAGTGTATTTCCCACGATGGTTTTATTAAGTGGATAGAGTTTATTTGTTGACTGCAGAGGAAAGAATACAATACTAACAAACTTTCTTCTACTTAGATTGATTAAATATAGATACTGCGTGGGGCTTGAATGGCCATCAAATAATAGTTGGACTGGATCATCTTCGGGATGTTTATTTTTTCCTAAGAAGTGCTCAAACCACTGAGTGAATAAAATGGTTCGCACCCACCCCGAAGGGTGTGCCAGGCTTATTGAGACAGGAGGAGAAATTTTTATTAATACATTTGTTATGACTTTGCAAGGAAATATTACAACAGAGGGAACAAATGTTCCTTCCCTACTTATTGCATCAATAGCCGTGATCAGAGAGACTCTTTCTGCAGACATTATCACATCAAACTGACGCTACCCCTTTCTTCCTACAGCTTGAAGTATCTTGCTTTGAACAATATTCAAACCTATCTAATCCACATTGTATATGCGATCAGGTGGGTCATAATGTAATAAAAAATGATGTCCTACATATAAAATATTGTCAACACTGACGTTATTGAATCTCTACTTTCTAGAAAATGATGTCCCTGTAGGTTTATGAATTTATAATTCAGGGTTTCTCTTCAAAAGCAAGAGAGGCCTGGTCACATTGGCCATGGGATTCCTAAAGGTATGTTTAATATTGTTTCAAACACAAGCTGCAATAGCATTCTGAGAAAATATTTTCTATTTTGGATATAAAACGTAAACTCTATTGTGAAAAAATAACAAACAAGTTCCTCTTATAAATCATAACTAAATCTGGAGGTCTTCCTTATTTACATTTAGATGCCTCTGCAGGGTTGCCATATTTTTCGACAACTACCAGTTGTTGGATTTTTATTGCATATTAAATCTTTTATATGACTTTATTATCCAACTTTGTAATTAGGTATAGCTGAGAATGCTTTAGCCGTGTTGTCAGGTTTCCGTTGTCTAGTTTTTATATCTTTGTTACGGGGAGGTACTCTTTCGTCTACTAGACATCTAAATGAAATGAATAAATGGGTATAAATAAACAGTATTTCCTTTACTTATCGTTTGTTTACATGTAGGCCTATAAATAAAAACGGAAGCTTTTTTTGGTTTAGAAACCACTTTCACGTACATTTCCTAACCTCACATTGAGAACACAGGTAAAGATAAAACTCAGAGCAAAAGAGATTTATAAACCTTCAAAACCACAGAATGACATAATATTATAGAAAACAATTACCAAACTCTAGATTATCTTGTCTGGCTGATAGATTACAAGAAAAAACTTTAAATTTGATAGACAAAGAATCTCCTATTGTTTCACTGCCAAGATTATTTGAATGAGTTCACTGCGTCAATCATACAGCTCAATAGAAGTTTTGTATTAAGTATACTACTTGCTTATTCTGGCAAAATACAGCTTTTTGTTGAAAATAAACAGGGGTGCGTCAGTTTACTAGACCTACGTCGGCATCGTGGCCAAGTATGTTGGGCATGGACTAAGAAACCAATATGGCTTCTTTTCAAAATCACTTTGTACTGTGTGAGAAAAAAATAGCCTTAAAGAATTAAATACAGTTTAAAACCAGACCTGCTGGGCTATTAAGACCATTCGACGGAAAGTTAGTTGCTACCGCTAGTTAGATTCACTCTAGAGTAAAATATAGCGTTTGGGTTATTATGACCACCACACTTTGTATCGTCCGCTAGTTTTAGATTCGTCTTTGCTTCTAGCGTTAACACACAGAATAAAATCAGTTTGCGTCAACAGTTGTCAACACTTTTCCAAAGAATATTACCTTTTAAGAAGTTAAAGGCTAGAAATCCGGTAAATTTATATCAAGAATGCTGACTGAGCATTATTAATATATTTTGATTTTCTCAAACAGCTGATCACAAGCCACATTATTTGCAAGAAAGATTTAACCAGCTTAATTTAATAACTCTCTTGCATCATTTTGTTTGCCTATGGTTTGAAATGAAACTATACTAGGCCTACATTATTCAATACACACAACATATTTTAGTCAAAAAATCATAATATGAAATATACATTGAAATAGCAATCTCACGCGGGAAAATGAATTAATATGAGACGTTGTCCAATAAAGAGACTACGATGTCTAGCTATTAATTATCAGTCTCAGAGAAATTTAGTAAGCCTTTTATGATTAAAAATATTAGGCCCCAAGCCATATGTAAACATTAAGCAAGGGCCTGATTAGTTTATTCCGTCATGGCTGCAATATTTCACAGGCCCGCAACTAACTTTAATGTGGATACTAATTACTACTGTATATTCGATTCAGGTGACATTGTTAAAGTTTTGTTGAAGCATCTTAAACAGATTAGACCTACCTTTTTATTGTCATGTCAACTGGTCTATCCACGTGTTTTACCCTAATAGGGTATATATAGTAAATGTATAGAATAAAAGTATTCATATTTGTTTAGAGAGAAAGTGGGAAAATTTTAAGAAAAAATTAAACCACTCACAACACCAAGCTAGGATTAAAATCCCAACTTCCCCACCAATGGAAAATTAAACCGATGAGGGTGTATTGGTCATTGTTGCACCATTAGGTGGTTCAACAGACTACTCTCATCCCAAATATGTTGAATCCTAACTAACCTCCACTACTATAAAGCTTAAAAACATATCATTTTAATATTGCTATTTCCCAACTGTAAGTGTGTTGATGGTGAATAATAATGCATTTTGATAATGTTATGTTTCAAAGAAAATATACTTTTAACATTCAGTGTAAGCGTACTATCCCCAATCATGGCCTACATTATGAAATATACCTATTTAATGTTATAGTAAGTGTAACACACACAAACGTTTTGAGATTATTATATGGAGGTAGGGAAATGACAAGTTTAAATCAGTTATCGTAACACAAAACACCTAATAAATGTCAAAACCTAGAAAACATAGCCTCGCAACGCAAACCAAAGGACAAGTAAAATATCTGCACAACTTAGCGTCTAGGAAAATATTTGCGCTCGCAAAGACTTTGCTGTCGCAAAGTGGTCAGACATGATAACGTTTGACGCAAAGTCTAGCGTCTCTCTTCTAACGGTCGCAAATTCGTTTAGCGTCATGGTCATAATATCCCTGCCGGAATAAAATAATTATACATGTCTTTGTCTTATCTATTTGCATTTAACAGTGTTAATTTCACCGTGTCGCTATATTGTGTGTAATAGGATAAATTCACTTAACAATTAAATTCAATAATACCTACAACGAACTATGAACAATAAACGAATATACCAGGCTAATACTAAGGTCATGATGTTAACTGAGTATAAGTGACCTCAGACGCCATTCCTATCTGGATATAGAAAAGCTCATATCAATAATTGTACATATAACTCCACTACCGTCTTACGACAATATTTGCTTTAAGTGTGTTAGTAGCCTTAGATACCATTTTCACACCATATTTAATCTTAGTTAAAGAATAATGGAAGTATACCATCTACCCTTTTTAGTATATTTAATTGGTCCATTTTAAAAACCATTTGTAGTAAAATGTGCTTTTTAACATTGTGAAAATGTTCATATTATTTAAAAAATAATATCATCCCTAAAAAAGATACATTTAGATACTATTTCAAGTTGGGAATAGCCATCTAAGGTTTTAGCCTATAAAATTAAGAATTATAGGCAATATATTTAATTCTACTTAGTAATGGATCACTGTAGTATACTCAACGCAATAAACAGTGTTGTTGGTTTCAATGAGACCATTGATTTGACTATCGGACACGCTAATGTATATAACTTTTAGATATATTCATGCTCACTTAAACCTATAGTCATTATATAATAAAAATATAGTATATTTTTAAATGTAAGGTTTTAATTTTAATTAGCAAATAGACTGTTGCCTCTCGCTTACACTAGCAATAATGTACAGTTATATAATTTAAAGGAGATAGTTATCCCCTTCAACACACACATTACCAGCTAGGTTTCAGTCCATCACCAGGAATATGAAAATTTCAACCACACAATTAAAAAGTGTACACAAATATTTCGAAGAGCCTACACTAGCTTGTCAGTTTGACAATGTAGTGAAATATCTTAAGTTTAATAGCCTATACATCACTTTATATAACATTGATATTCTTCAATAAAAAATATGCAAAAATTAATTCTAATTCCATAATGACAAAACCTGTATATAAAACTATTTACAAAATATACAAATATATAGATATAGGTTTATTTTCATTAAATGGCTTTCTTGGTTTTCAATCAAAATTTATTGGATATTAAAACTCGCAACTAATGTAACTATTAATTTCACGTGAACAAATTTTATATCTTTATCATTGTCCATATCCTGGATGATAGTTAAAAAATATACCCCAATTTATTAAAATGAGTTTATAACTTTCACTAATTGTAATCGATAACCCGGACAATGTAATCAAACCGGGACCCTACTATAAGCCCAACAATGCT
Source organism: Timema douglasi (assembly GCA_901482245.1). Taxonomy (NCBI): domain Eukaryota; kingdom Metazoa; phylum Arthropoda; class Insecta; order Phasmatodea; family Timematidae; genus Timema; species Timema douglasi. The sequence continues at coordinate 369,512 of CABEEJ010000101.1, forward strand.
CTATTTCTGAGCTATCCACCTCAATTTTATAAAATATTATTTATTTAGAAAATAGCTATAACAATTTTGCTTTGGTGTATATCTGGGCAGTGTTTGAAATGAATGACAAATAAACCTCTCTACTGTATTTTCGTGGCAGAGGGTGAGGGGGGCAATTTTGCTATGGGTGGTTCACTGATGACTTTTTGTTTAAATTTTAATATATAAAATATGTATTTATCAATTTGTTTCAAAATTGGTATCGAGAAAATATTTACACAACAATAATAACGTATTTTTATTTATCTAAAACACGCTATTTTACTGATAGTTAACTTAATAGAAATTATAGAAAAATTGAATGGTTTGAAATTGACCTTAAAAATTGTGTTCAAAATAGGAGTTTAGGATTAGATTTTCATGATAAATAAGAAAAAGTTTTTATTTTTACAAATAGTAAATAGTTTTAGCGTATTTAACAAATAACTTATTTTTGAAAATTTGAATTTTGATAAATTTATTCAAACAATCTTATTTATAATTTATGTATAAGGAGTGATTATTGTTACCAACATTATGCTATGCTTGTTTTATGATTAAAACTTATCTAAGGGTGGTTTACTAAACACCTAATTTGAACATTTTATTCAAATCAATAATACAAAATTTTATAATGTTGGTGTAATTGTGTCGTACTATTTATTTCAATCTTATGTCTAATATGTATATTCTATCATATTGACACGTTTTGTAGCACAAAAGTAATATCATGTAAACGGGAGATCATACATTTAATAATAATCCTTTTATAAATTAAGAAACGCATCAATTTTAATTCATATTGATTTAGACACATTACAAAATTTCGATATGTAATGTAACCTATAAATAATATGATATATGATATTGAGGAAATGAGTGATTGATTGAAACAATGTGTTTTTAAAATAAATTATTTTTTATAGTATTCTTATGAGTGGTTATATCTTGTTGACTTATGAACCACGAGGTACTTGTTGACAATATTCAACATTTAAAAATAATTGTTAGACTCTTCTTATCTATTGATTTTGATAAACAATCTCTCGCCTAAATATATTGTGACACCTATCCTTACACAACTGACTTTTCTGTAACGTTATGGTATATATGCCTTGGGATATTGAAATCATTCATATATTTGGCTACTTTATCTATCAAGTCGTTCCAGAGGTTTTAATAAATCAAACATGCAGCTTTTAATTGTTTTATTTCTAGCAACACCATTAGCTTTTGCTTTACCAAGCGAGAGAAGGTATGCAAATTGTACAATACATGAATAGTTTAAACCAACTACTATGTTATTATTTAGTTATTTTAAATATTTGTCTATTATTTTTTTTGTTAATAAAAATAAATACAATATTATTAATTATTTACATTTTGAAGTACTACCTTTAATAGCCTATTACATAGTAAGAGTGAGTGTACCTTGATTTTATTGCGCATTGATATTCCTAGAAATTTTAGAAAATCTGAAAAAAAATTCAATCAAATTTTAAAACATTTTACCTCATAATAAATCTTATTTTATTTGTATAGATAATATATATAAAAGTAACACCTAATCATCATATGACTTGGCTTATGAGTACGTGAGTTTAGTTCTAAATTTAGAGTATACAAGATTATACCATGATTTATTTTATTAAGTTATAATTTTGTAATCACGTGTACATTATAGAAAATAATTTAAATTTTTTTTTTTCTAAATCTTATTTATTAAATATGTTTTGGTGCTTACTATTCTACATGATATCTCGGCATACATATCCATTATTTATTTAGATAAAAGTTAAAGATGTACACTATTAGTTTCAAATTGATTGATAAACAAATGTTTTAAAACCTTCTAGTATCAAGTATGTAGGCCTACAGTATATTACTTTTTCAAGATAATACGTATGTTAAGGTAACGAAAATGGTTTGAGCATTTTTTTTAATTTCTATAGTTTATAATATCGCATAATTCAATTATATTTAACCATACAAATAAGATGATACTTATTTTTTTCAGGTTAGTATGAATTAGGACTAATGAAATTTTATGAGAGAAACTAAATCCAATTATTATTTATATTCTTGTTATTAGGTGTTCTTTCTAATGACAGGTCCAATCCTTTTATTATTGAACTCAAACCGCCAATACACCATGTACTTTGCCTCCTCCTTGATTGCCTAGAATTATTATTTTTTTCTTAAAATCATCCAATATTTTAATCCTCCTTTTTCTAAAGCTCCCTTTTCCTCGACCTTTCCTTCCATGTCATCGTGCAGAAGACAGTTCCTCCTTTTGCTCTGTACCTGAGAATAACATAAAAAATTGTTCTCTTCTCACCTACTGTTTATTGAGCACCTTCATATGTCACCTTGTTTGTCCACAAGATATTCTAAGGTCTTCTCTAGCACAACATTTCAAAGTTCTGAAAGTATCTCTTTTCCAACTTCCTAAGAGTCCAAGTTTATACAGCGTTATGTTCCAAATATAGCAAGCATTTCATCAGTTTCTTCTTAAGTTACGAACTCAATTTGCTGGTCAGCAATAACCAAGACTTCTGAAAGCTTCTTTGGACATGGCGATCCTTGAAATAATTTCCTCGGCGTCGTAGGCATCATTAGTAAGCAAACTTCCCAGGTACTTGAACTGCTATATATTTTCAAACTCCTGGTCTTCAATTTTTATTTTCACCTGCTTTTGATATTATTTTAGATCACCATCACTTTTAACCTCTCAATGTTGATCTCCTTGCCATATCTTCTTCCTATCTCGACTATTTGTTCCAGTATTTCTTACAACTCTTATTTTATTTTGACCAGAAATGCTAGATCATCAGCATATTTAATTGTTTTTATGACACATGCACCAATCCTGAGATTTCCACTTCCTTCTATGGCTTCTCTGATCAGCCACTCTTTATACACGCGTTGAACAAACCGGAGGAAGAAGAGCATCCTGTCTCACTCCACTTCCTAGCTCTACTCTGCTGGTCTCTTTATTACTCTGCCTCACCTTCCCTGTTGTCTCTGATACAGGTTTGTAATCAGACTTTGGTCCTCCCAATTGACCTCGATATTATTTAATATTTCCGTCAGTTTCTTTCACTTCACTCTATTGAATGCCTTTTGCTGGTCAACGAAACCTCTTTCTTTATTTTCAGCACTTTCTCTGAAATTATTATCGGCATCGCGATAACATTTCAGGATCCTTTATGAATTCAAATAGGTCTTCTTTCATCAAACTTTCTGTTTGGTCTCCCAATCGCTTGTTGAGTATTCTTTCCACGTTCTCCCCACATGAAAGACGAGGCTGATGTCTGTAGTTTCGGCATTTCTTGGATGGTTTTTTTCTTTCTTTAAAGGTGTACAAGTAAGAAACCTTCTAGGTCTCCAATTGTAAGACTTGCTTTTTAACACAGTACATCAAGATACAGTTTTAATGGTTCCAAACATTTATATATCAATCATAAAAGATAAAAAAAATAAAAAATGGTGGATATTTATTTTGTTGACACTTCATTAATTATTATATTTATTGTATTAATTTTTGAAATATACACGCCAAAAAACTAATTTATTAAAGGTAAGTTGTGGTTATAATTTTTATTTTAAATTATTTTAGAACTTTATATAATATAAATAATTTATTTAAAACTAAATTGTTGTTTATAGTAAAATTTAATAATTGACTTAAATTTACAAATACAAATAAGTTTTTTTTAAATATTAATTCCATCTATATATAAATGTAATACATGTACATTCAATACAAACATATATTTAAAACAATTGCTGTATGTGGTTTGAGTATGTGACTCATACTTGTGCAATCAACCTCGTTTGAGTCAGTATTGGTTGACAGGTAGGCCACAAGAATGCCAGAGGGGGTGACATGTGGGCGTTAGGCGGCAGCTAGTAAACAGAAACCATACACTCGGTCAAGCTTAATATTCTACAAACCCACAATTGTAAACACGAGTGCATCACGGATGGTAATTGAAGCTCATTGGTGGCAGAGACAGGTTTATAATTTTGGCCTATTTATTTAGTGCTAAGACATTAATTATACAGAATTATTAGTTACTTGTACGCCAAATGGCCTTATATTTAAATATATAGTCATCATCAGCATACATTAAACTGAAACAGTTTCATTAAATGTGTGTCCACACAACCACTGATGAATACAATATAAGGTTTCTACTACCCACATGGTGGACACATCTAACTCGCAACTGGTGTGATTTACCAGTGAAGAAAGGACCTGTATTTTAATGGATTCTTGCTCTGCACACGGCTACTTTTTCCCTGAGTGTTAAAATTGAACACATTTAGCAAATATTTGTATTTAATACTTGTAATGTGATGAATAGTATTCCTGAAATTTATGGTATTTTCACTCGCATCAATGGTCGCATGGTGTTACGCGTCACGCTTGTGTTTGACTTAACCTCCGGTGATGTATAGTTCAGAACTCGAATCATGGTTGGTTCTCCTGTGTTTTTATCAATGTTTTTCCACACACACTACATGCAATGTTGGTACATTTACTTAGAATCTTACCGTCATCATCCCTGTTCAACTAGCGTAATTAATGTACACGTATAATCCAGACGTGTTTAATCAACCGTTGACCAAACAACAGGTGTTATATTTGTCGGTGTTCTTGTTTCAGAGTGAGGGATGCAGCTCCTCCCGGTGTTAACGTCAATGGCTACGTCAATGCGATACTGAACCGTGTCAAGTTTGAAGCTGATGACTCCCCTATGGACGCCTCTGTGCCAGATATTAGCCATATCTTCGAACAAGAGGTGAGCAGATTTTAATTATCTATCAACACTGTCAACAAAATATGTTGATCTAAACTATGGGAAAGTATTCATTTGTTTAGAGGATATACAAAAGGTTTATTTCCCTTGACTAGGGAGGAGGGATAATATTGGGAAACAAGCCTAAGCACCTTATCATTTAATACATCAAATTTTATTTAATATAACACATACATAAATATGTAATAATATCTTTAGATAGTCTTACTCACAAGAAACTGCAAATATAATGATACCATAATAATATTTATTTGAAATTATTTTATTTTTATAGCATCTAGATCAATTCCTGGTCATATATGGTGCCTACAATGCACTATATCTTCTCGTATGGGCTAGAGCAAGTTTTTACGTTTACTCAGTAACAGTTGAGCGCATGCGCCAGGATACGAGAAAGAATATAGAATTTATTTTTTTCCGCGGCTCAGGCTTGTAGACAGTTAGCACACCAAGTACGTCAATTGTTAATTTGGGTTCCCTCACTGCTAGTTCTACATACGCTCTGAAACTGTCATTACATACATCTTATTATGTATTCAGTATATTTAAAATTATTTTTAAAGTTTAGAAATTATCTAAAGTAATATGGAAAAGATTGTGCCCTTTAGAAGGAATACCTAACATAACCTATCCTAACTTAAGCTAGCTAATCCTGACATAAACTAGTTTAGCCTAACTTAAACTGATAACAATTTCCAATTGAGTAACAACAATAAAAGAAAAGATTAGATTTTACTTGTACCCCAGTACATGGGCTTAAGTGATACTACCATTCGCTTTAATGTTATTACTTTTGGCTTGCACTTAAGTGTTACTGCGCTCAACGGTTTCATGACTGCTACCTAGCTGCTACCTGATATGTCTCAGTATCACTTATGACTCTGCAAACTAGGAAATTGGAATAAATATGAAAGTTAATATTATTAAAATTCAATATACAACCAGTTCGTGTGATGAATGGATTGAAGTAGTCCCTTGTAGGATCAGTTGGTGTATGTATTTTGGTGGTTTTGGCTGACGAATGTTGAATAGTATTTTCTGAATCAGTGTCAGTGAAAACTCAATTGCCAGCAGGTTTAGATTAAGTCACCAGAGTAACATCCATAATGAAGGCTAGATTAAGTTTGTTTTGAAAATAACCTAATAATATATGTATAACTTATATATATATATTTAATTACTTAATTTAAAAGTTGACTTCCTCTAGTTGACTTCCAATTGGTGTGCACGTTCGGGAATTTAATACGTTTTGTGTTCTGTTATAATGAAGTTGGGCCTTGGGTGAATTTGTTGGATGTGCAAGGGTGCTCTCGTTTATTTACTTGCTCTCTAGTATTAGATAATTTATAATTCATTGTTGCAATTAGAAAGTACTAGCCTTAACATAATCTAGAGTTATTTATATCCAGTCCACATTATTACACCCTATACCTACATTGAGCTGGTTCTATCCAGTCCACCTTATTACACCCTATTCCTACATTGAGCTGGTTCTATTCAGTCCACCTTATTACACCCTATTCCTACATCGAGCTGGTTCTATCCAGTCCACCTTATTACACCCTATTCCTACATCAGAGCTGGTTCTATCCAGTCCACCTTATTACACCCTATTCCTATATTGAGCTAGTTCTATCCAGTCCAACTTGTTACACCCTATTCCTATATTGAGCTGGTTCTATCCAAGCTGGTTCTATCCAGTCCAACTTGTTACACCCTATTCCTATCTTATGCTGGTTCTATCCAGTCCACCTCATTATACCCTATCCCTATCTTGTTTTAGTTTTATCCAGTCCACCTACACACACCAATATATAGTAGTTATGTTTATTTTTTAATGTTATTAAATTTAATATTGTTCTTAATATCGTTACAAAAGCTAATGTCAATAAAATCCCAAATGAGATAATTGAACTAATCTTGAAAATATTTCAAACCGTCATTCTACCTTTAATTTCAGGGCCAAGTCCTTGACCTTGAGATCAACAACGGCCACGTGTCCGCTCTCGAGAATATCGACCTTCAAGGAGAGGTGAACCTGGTGACAAACGATGGTCACACTATCACTTTCGACATCAACGTCCGTCTCGCTGTGGTGAGGATTGCACTCTTGTCACATAAAACCAAAAATATCTTGTAAATACGTAAACTGTTTAATACGTGGGAATGGAATGGAGGAGGGGAGAGTCGCGATGGAGCTGCCTGATTGGATTAACATGGCTCTACACTCTGCAAGTCAGGTATCCATGCGATGGAGCATTGGATTAAGGTTGGATGGTAGGAAACGCAAGATAAGGCCAGTATTTTGTAGTTTTTATGATAAAAAATACTTCTTTGGGTCAAATAAGATCATCAAATGATTTTATTAGATTCTTTACACACAGTAATATCAAAAATCTTTGTATAATGGTTGCGCTAGCCATTGAATTTGATATTTTTTCTTTCGTTTAAAAGTTTATCATCAATTGACAATATTATTATGACAGATAGTCAGGATATGATGATAATAACATGTATAGAAAACGTAATTTTACAATACGAAGCTAAAATATACCTCAAATAACATTAAATTTGTTTATATTTATAAAAAAAATAACAATTTTGTACAAAGGGTTCTAAATCTGATTTTCTATATCTTTCTGCTTGGTCAAAGAAACTAAAACATTTTGTATAGAAAGACGTTTAAATTTATATAATCTTACATACTAAATTTACATAATGAACAGAAATTTGCGGATACTAAAAATACCACATGATTATAATGGGTAAATGTAAGTCAAAAACACTTTTTGCGAAAAAAATTCTGTTATTCTCAAACTTTATTTTTTGTAGAAAAACAACATTATTATTAGATAATATTGGTGTGGTAACAATGTGCCTGAAATTTCATATGCAACCTGCGGTTAGACGAGGATATAAGTGAGAGGTCAGTATTGTGTAAGCAGCACCGAGCTACATACACTCGGTCTACAGGGATATGGGAGCGACTGTGGGACTGTGGGGTTTTGAATATGCAGTAATTACTGTCATCCAATATCAGCCAGAGCAGCTCTCCAGATATGCATTATATGCACATGGTGCAGGGTCCAGTTGTGCAGATGTTACTGAGAGCCACCACCCATACCATTATAGAACAATGCAGCATCTGCTCTGAACTGTACTGCCTCAACAGATGCTGCTTTGACAGTGGCTCTAACAGAAGCAGGCTCACATTCTGTGAACTGATGAAGCCTGTTTCCCATGAGAGGGAATGGAGAGCACCCATAACAATCCCCTGTGGGCAATCACTAGCCTTCACACCCCTCGCGTTCAAGCATATTAGCATTGAACCAGCATGAATGAATGGAGAGCACCCATAGCAATCCCCTGTGGGAAATGACTAGCCTTCACACCCCTCGCATTCGAGCATATTAGCATTGAACCAGCATGAATGAATGAATGAATGAATGGGCTGACATTGTTAGGGCTGCGATTGTAGGCTCATATTTGCTATCATAACGGGTTTCCCCTGTTGCCGACACCTCCCCACTTGCCAACAATTACATTGACAAGATAGGGAAGTTTTGGCTGATTTGATATGCGAGTTACAGGTTGTTTTCACAGACCCTTATCCTCGTTGCATGAGCTTTAAATACATATGACTTTGTACCAATAATTTGTTTGTACAAAGTACACGGTTTGAATTAATTTGTAGCCCGACTCAGGACATTACCACTTGACAGAAGCGTCAATCAAGGCCGCCTGCGACAGGGCTGTATTTATTTGCGAGTTACAGGCAGCATACGCTAGCCCTTATCCTCATGGAATGAGGGTGAATCAATGAAATGTTGACATTAAATATCAAATGAGAGATGGAGATGATTGATTCTGAGTTTGTGTCTGAACATCTGAAAATAATACATGATTTATTAGTACAAGATACACTTTATGAGAGATGGAATTGAATGTGAGTTTGTGGGTAAATTTTTTTTATTATTATTATTACTGTCTCTATCTGTCGGCTCGTCTTGTCTCTCTACTCCAGCCTTGGGCGCTTGTAAGATCTTCGGTCAAGCGGGTCATAGTTGCCCTGTTTTTGTATTAACGGATTTCCATGTTCTGCACTTTGTTTGTAGAACTTTTCTCGACGTTCCTTGAATATTTCCTGTAGTGTCTTGGTCTTTGTTATTTCGTGTAGGTAATAAACCCTCGTCCTTATGTCAGTTCCTGTTATTGTTCTAAGTACTTTGTTCTGTATGGTCTGAAGTTTCTTGATGTGTGATAGCCCCACCCTACGCAACCATAGAGAATAACAGGCTGTATTACACTCTTATACACAGTTAGTTTTGTTTTCTGATCGAGTTGGTGACCTTTGCGTAGTGGGTACAGTTGTATAAATAAGGCATTTGCAGATTTTTTGGTTCGGTCTATATGTTTGGTCCACGTTAGTCTCCTATCAATTGTTATGCCAAGATATTTGCATTCGGTCTGATACGGAATATCCTCTTGAAAGAGGGTGAAGTTTTCCGGGGGTTGCTGCCTTCTCCTAGTCAATACCATGGCCGTTGATTTTGTGGTGTTGACTGCCACTCTCCATTCCGCGAGCCAGGTCTCTAGTTGTACCAGGTAGTGTTGTATTGCCAGTGTTGCGTAGTGTAGGGTTTTTCCTCTGGTGTAGATTAGTGTGTCATCAGCAAATAGTCGGATTGTCATTTTCGTATGTGTCGGAATGTCAGCTACATATAGGTTAAATGGATAGGGTGCCAGGACCGACCCTTGAGGCACTCCCGATTTTACAAGGATCTTTTCAGACAGTGAGCCCTCGATATAGACCTTGGATTCTCTGCCCTCCAAGTAGCTTCTTATGAGTCTGATGACTCCCTGTGGTAAGTTCCCTTGAATCATTTTATGGAGTAGGCCATAATGCCACACTTTGTCAAATGCCTTTTTGACATCCAGGAATATAGCAATCATATATTCCCTTTTTTTGAAGGTATCTATAGCGTCTTCGATGAAGTTTATCAAAGGGTGGATTGTAGAGTGGTGTTCTTTAAACCCGAACTGAAGGTCGGGGATTACGTTGATCGAGTCTGAGTGTTGCTTAAGTATTTTTAGTAGTACTGATTCAAATAGTTTGGCTGATGTGTTAAGTAGGCTAAGTGGTCTTCGGTTTTGCGGGAATATGCTATTTTTTCCAGGCTTAGGTATGTTTATGATCTTTGCTTTCTTCCAGACTTTTGGGAAATAGAGTAATTTGAGTGCCGTGTTCTTTATTTGTGTTAGTAGGGTTATTGCGATATGCGGTAGGTTCTTCAAAATTTCGTTAGTAATGCCGTCTAACCCCGGGGCTTTATTTTGTCGGAGGGTTTTGATGTTGTCCAGGAGTTCCTCTTCCGTGATTGGGTCTAGTGGGTCGGTTAACGGTCTTTCCATGTATGTGTTTACTCTTCTAATTACATCGTTATTGAATCCTATTTCCTGCACAGGGTTGGGACTAAACTGTTGTTCCAGTGTCTCCGCAATTGCATTGGCCTTATCGATGCTCGTGTAGGCCATCCCTCGCTGTCCATGTATCGCAGGTGTGCCCACATTTTGCGGTACCTTTTAGTATCTTTGTTATGGTCCATGTTTTTTGTGTGTCAGTCACTGTGTCCGTAACGAACGTGTTCCATTTAGCTCTTCTGTATTCGTTGACTGTCCTTCTTACCTGTGCTTTAAGACGGTTATATCTTGTTCTTTCCTGTTGTGTCCTTAGTCTCTGCCAATCTCTTCTTGCTTCCCTCTTTTGGGCAATTAGGTAGTTTAGGTCGGGCTGATCAGACCTTATGTCCTGTTGTTTTTGGGAAGTCTTTGTGTTTACTCTGTAAGTCTCTTGTATTGTCATTCTCAGGACGTCTATGGCAGCGTCAACGTCTTCTTGTGACTCAATTACTAGGTTTCTTGGAATGTTTTCCTG